>JAHLJT010001479.1:0-22676 GCA_031308135.1 Acheta domesticus
GCCGTTCGGCTGGCATTGGGCGAGGGGGCGGGGTACTATATACAGCGTGCACGTTATGCTCTTTCGCAGTCAGTCCTATGTTTTTCGCAATCAGTCCTGTCAGTCCATGTTTTTTGTTATTTAAGGTCGCATTAACTACTAGATCATTAGCGACCACTATTGGATTTAACGTTGTGGTATGAGAATAAAACGATATGGTGATGATAAGGGGTGAAAGGAACGAACACATACACCATGGCCCGAGGCGGGACTCGAACCCGCGACCTGTCGGTCCGAGACCGCTAGGGCACTACTGTTTTAGCAATCTCGGACACGGAGCCAACATTACAATGTTTGTATTAGTTGTAGTTCCTGTTATGATTGTTTCAACTATTTTCATTGTGCTGTAAGCAAATGAGTCGATGCTATTTAAGATTGTAATATTGTCATGCTTTTTTTGTTCAAATACATTATTAAAATAATGATAAATTTAAGGTATTGTAGTGAGTTTACCGCTTACTGATAAGCAAAATGGTCAATGGCTGAAATGAAGTTTAGGATTCCCCTGTCGAGATGTTTGATTGCTCCCGGCCCGCCGCCGCACCTTAGCCTAGGTAACATAGGCAACAGTCCGTCAATCATTCTGGGGCCTTCTTCAGGCCCACAACACGGCGATGAAGGTATCAAACAAATGACGAAACGTCTGCTTATGCCGTGGCATCGCCCGGCACCCAAAAACATTTCGTCCCTGAAGAAGCCCCTCCAAAAGTTGTCGAATCCGCGAGCCATCTGTCCTCGCCGTGGTGTCACCTGGGCAGCCGAGAGCAATCACGTGACCGAAACGAGCTTGACAGCCCTGTTTGCGAATGCGGAAGCGGTTGCATTTCTGTTGCGGAGGTGCAAACGTTTTCCGCTCGCAGCTCTGCCGCTCTGGCTGGCACTGGGCGAGGGAGCGGGGCGGGGCGGGCGGGGCGATGGGCGGGCGTCGCCCGACAGACGTGACATTTCTCCGCTAATTGATTCTGGCGGGTGATTGGCGGGGCATCGATCGCCCTCTCCGTGAGATGTACTCGGGCCCGTCCTGCCCCTGTAGGTGCCGCGGGACGCGAAATGCCCACTGCATTGCTGGTTGTGCTTCTGCTGACACGAAGACGTATAGTGCGATTTTTATAACTAAGCCCGCAAGCCCCTATGGCCACGATGGAATTTCACGCGGCATTTCGCATCTTTCTCAGTGCTGCCGCTAGATGTCCCATGATCGCTAGCACTACTTGATACGGTCGCGATCATGCGATATTTAGCGGCACGTCTGAGAAAGACGCGAAGTACCGGGACATATTCCATCGTGAATGCCAAAGTTATAAAAATCTCACTAAAAAACTGTGTAAAAATGCAGTGATTTTGAATGCTGAGTGCTGTGATTGAATTATTTCATTTCTATGACATTGTTAATGGACTTACCCAATTGTTAGAGGCTGCTATTTCGTCTGGTTACTGAATGTGAATTTCTGAGCGAATTCAAATGACCGACATTAATAGGGCCCACAAGTAGTTGTACTTTGCTAGGTTTACGGGCCCTTAGCACTCGGGTAAGTCATGGCCAAGCAGGCAGATCAGCGGCATCCTTTTACTAGTCTACAGATTGAACAAGTTATGAAATTGTCAGAATTACTTAGGTACTGAGACGCTATCCATCAAAATAAAGTTTATTATGCAATTCTGTGTTGAAATTTATCGTGATTATTACTATTATTATTATTATTATTAACAATACCAATTCCAGGTTATTTAAAAGACAGGGAAGTAAAAGAAATTGCTTTATTTGGAACAGCCCACATTTTGCGCAAAGTATTGTAGGGGCACCGACAGTCCCTTGATCTGCCGCCTTAGGTAGGCTGGTAGGGCAACCTGGAGTAGAGATATTCAGCCGACTCATAACATCTTTAATCATGATGTCCGAGGAATAACAATAATAATAATAATAATAATAATAATAATAATAATAATAATAATGATAATAACTCCACCTAGGGAGTACACGACCTTGGAGTTGGTGGTGGAGCTTGAGTACCCCCATGAGCCTGAGAGCTATGTCAGTGGTAGCCTAGCTACTGGTAGGGTCTCCCTTGCTGAATAGGTTGAAGGTGAGGGGTCCGACGAAGAAGTACTCCATTTTGAGGAGAGTGGGAAGTAAGTAGAGAGGGAAGGGTCATGAACCTTTGGACTTCCTGTTGTCGGCCCATCGAGGGTACAGGAGAGAAACTGGGTTGGCACACCAGGCCACTGATTAGAGTGGAGGCCCGAACCTTGCATTAGCCAGCGAAGGAGGCTGCCTTCAGCAGTCAGTGAAAATCCCGTAGGGTCTAGTAATGCCGACTGGCGATCGGAGGGACCCCTTGCTGGGCCCTGCGGGGGGATGCCCCGAGGCCACTATGGGTCGCAGTAACGGATGGCAGGAAACAACCCAAGGGTTAAGTGTGATCTGTGAACTCGAACTTGCGTCCTGCGAATCTTCAATTCAAACCAATGAGCAAAATGGATAGAACAAGCAATGTAATGAACCTTAACGTGCCTTGTTCTACCAATGTCCCATACCTGCTCAGGAACCGAGCTAATGTCACCCTTGTCGACATCTGGCCATCCCACGGATGTTAGTCCCAGGGACCCAGAGCCGGCAGTAGCTCGAAGCCATCGTCAGAGATGGACCCGGGATGAATTAATGGAGGTGATGTGGTGCTTTTACTATGCAAAAGCGAAAAATGGGGGCTCAGAAATAGAAGTTTTTAAGATATGGAGAGAGCGGAACCCAGATATGAGACCTACCCTAGACTCAAAGAAGCTTGCCAGTCAACGACGATACATACTCAGCAGTGGAAAATTCACAGCCGAACAACTTGCAGACTTCCAGAGAAACGCAGAGTATGTTCATCAATCAAACCAACCACACGACACACATTTAGAACCATCTAATATCCCTGAAAACGATGATCCACTTCAAGGTTCATCTCTTCCAAATGAAACATCCGTCAGTGGTGAAAGTTCATCTGGCCATGAGTCACACGATAAGGACATGATGGGGGACCTCCTCCGACGCGAGATAGAACGAGTTCGTCTACTTCCATTCGAATCTCGTGCACCGTTGAGGAGAATTTACGAAAATGCTAAAGCTAAGAGAGTGATAGAAACAGCGAATTCTGTCTTAAATGAGGTTGTACAGACCTCAAGTAGAGATCTAGATATTACTGAAATCAATCACATCGTGTATGCAACTGGATATCTAGTATCTCAGATAATCTTGGGACCAGCCAAGAACACCGATGGCCGACAGCCAGACAGAGTAAAAGCTCCGTACCTCCGTGGATGAAAAGAATTATGAAACGGATAGCCGACACACGGCGTGAAATATCACTCCTAGCCGAGGCATCTTCTAAGTCAAACCACACGTATAAAGTTCAACAAAAAATACTCCATGTTGAACAAAAATACCTAATTGACAATGACACAACAAGGCTAATGGTAGCTGAAAAGCTAAAAGAAAAAATCCAAGCATGGGCTCAACGAATAAGACGGTACAAACGTAGAATCGATTTCCGTGTACAGAACCGGTTGTTTGAAACAGACGCGAAGAGATTCTATCGCAGTCTGACTGAAAAACCGAATGGCAATGCTGCCCCTCCTTCAAAAGATGACGTCGAAACATTTTGGGCAGGAATCTGGGAGGAAACCAGATTCTACAACAAAGACGCATCGTGGCTCCAATCTGAAGTTGATGCTGCCAATGGACTCGTGGAAACAGTGGAACATGTTCAAAGATTCTCGAAAGAGGACCTATGCCAAACAACTAAGAATATGGGAAACTGGAAATCCCCTGGGGTTGATAAGATCCAGATTTATTGGATTAAGAAATTAACAGCACTACATTTTCATCTTGCAAAGGCTGTTAATAAAATTTTAGAAAACCCTAACGAACTCCCCGAATGGCTCACATCGCGGCATTACGTATTTGCTACCCAAAGGAGGAGACAGCTCTTTGGCGAAGAACTACAGGCCAATTACTTGCTTGCCAGTAATGTACAAACTTATAACTGCAGCCATTGCTGACAAAATGTATAGGCACCTAGAGAAGAACCATCTGTTGCCAGTTGAACAGAAAGGATGTCGTAAAGGTTCCTATGGCTGTAAGGAAATCTTGCTTCTGAATAAAATAATTTTGAATGATGCAAAGAAACGAAAACGTAAATTTAAGCATGGCTTGGATTGACTACCAGAAGGCCTTTGACAGTGTACCACACGATTGGATTTGAAGACCCTGGAGATCTATCGATTTCATCCTAGACTTGTTGAGTTTTGCAAGGCTAGTATGAAGTCGTGGAGTACCAGGTTACTAATCCACAGCGGAAAGGGAGTAGTAGAAACCAGAAGTATTCAGATTAACAGGGGAATATTTCAAGGAGATTCACTATCCCCTCTGCTGTTTTGCATTAGTTTGATTCCTCTATCAAGACAGCTGTCACACACAGACTTTGGTTACAAGCTCCATGGTGATGAAATGCCTGTATCACATTTATTTTACATGGATGATCTTAAAGTTTTTGCTAAGAATGATGCGATTCTCTCCCAAATGCTGTCTGTCATCAATGATTTTAGCAATGACATCTGCATGAAGTTTGGTCTTGACAAGTGTGCAAAAGCCAACTTAAAAAGAGGCAAAATGACCACGTCCGAGAACATTGAAGTTGATAGACACACTGTGATTCAAGATCTTGAGCCAGGTAAAACTTACAAATATCTGGGCATTGAAGAATGTGAGACCATCTCGAACGACACAATGAAGAGAGAATTCGCAGGGAGTATTATAGACGAGTGAGACTTGTCCTCCAGTCCGCTCTGAACTCAAGGAATAAAATATCAGCAATAGGTAGTTTGGCGGTGCCTGTAGCCGAATACAGTTTCGGACTAGTAGACTGGACTGAACAGGAAATTCGCATCATGGATCGAAAAACCAGAAAATTGCTTACAATGCATCATGTTGCCCACCCCCGAGCTGATGTACATAGACTTTATGTGTCACGTAAGGAAGGAGGAAGAGGCCTGAGACAAATTGAAGCATCCTGGCACAATGCAATAACCGGGATGGGAAAGTATGTAGTCAGCCATCAAGATGACCCTCTAATGAGGCAGGTCATGAAATCTGACCGAAGAATGGGAAACAGAGGCATTGTAAGTGTAGCAAGAAGCATTGCGAACAAGACTATGCAGACAACCAGAATGACAGAGACACTGAACTTCTGATGCTACTTAACATGAAATTTGAGACACAAAAAATATTAAAGAAATCGTGGAGAGACAAACCACTCCACGGACAATATCTAAAAAGAATGGACAAGGTGCAGATCAATAAAGATCAATCATTTATGTGGCTTAAAAGGGGAAGAATGAAGCCAGAATCGGAAGCACTTGTAATAGCTGCCCAAGATCAGGCCTTGAGAACACGACATTATGATAAAGCGGTTCTCAAAATTTCCCAAGATGATAAATGCCGCATTTGTCAGGAACACGTAGAAACCATCGATCATATTGTCTCAGCTTGTCCAATCCTAGCAAAGACCGAATACTTGAAAAGACACGACAGGGTGTGTAGCTACCTCCACTGGCAGATCTGTACCGCCCTCGAAGTTCCAAACACATGCCCCAACTGGTACGAACACTCACCGAAACCGGTGACGTCTGTTGGATTGTGTACGATATTGTACGACCAACAAATTCAAACTGATCGCACGATAGCAGCAAACAAACCGGATATAGTCATCCGGGATTTGGAGAACAAATCGTGTTTACTTGTGGATGTTGCTGTACCTTGCGATCAAAAACGTCGTTACCAAGGAGGGCAGAGAAACGTCTTAAATACAAGAGTTTGGAAATCGAGATCAGCCGAATGTGGGGCGTAAAAGCACAGGGTCGTCCCGATAGTTATCGAGCTCTGGGATTTGTTCCGCAAAATTTGAGTAAGAACTTGTCTAAACTCCCAGGTAATCCAAAAGACCTGGGAAGTGCAAGAAATAGCTTTATTTGGAACGGCCCACATTTTGCGCAAAGTATTGTAGAGGCACCGACAGTCCCTAGATCTGCTCCTTAGGTAGCTGGTTGCAATCTGGAGTAGATTTTATATTCAGCCGAACACACAACATCTTAAGTCGTGATTTAGAGGAATAATAATAATGATAATAATAATAGTAGTAATTTTTAAAAAATCAAATCAATTACAAATTAACCCTTTACAACAAAGAAAAAATAAAATTCAAAAAAATTGCTCCAGAAGCCATTTTCAACGCTTGCTCCGGCTTAATTCATCAGTTCCGAAGGCGGCGCCATCTCCGCCTTGCTTTCGAGGCGCATCGCACTTCCGAGTCGACGGACGGCCGTGCGTTTTTTTCGCGATCTCTGATGACCGCGACAGCGGACCACTGGCGGCCCCTTTGTTGTAGCGGTAGTTCTAAAAAGGCAGTACGCTCCCCTCGCCCCCCCCACCCCCATCCCTTCTCTGCGAGATGCTCTACGGGGTTATGACAAATTGAAAGAAAAACTTGGCATTGGCGACCGTGACGTTTTCTATTGGATGCGCTCTTCTTTCGTTTTCGCCCGCTCATTCATTTGTGGAGCTTTCCTTCCGTTTCGCATCGCTTCTTGGACCGACAAAGTGAGGTGTTCTTTGGCAATACGGAATGAATTTGTTTGCAAATTGTGACGTTTTAACCCTAGTGCCGTTTAATAACGTAGAATTCAGTTAATGGAAATATAATATCACAAACAATGTTTATCGGCAAAACGTGCAACAAAAAAAATGTTTCCGTTTCCTTTATTTGCAGTGTTGTTATTCGTATCACGTGATTCACAAAAAAACTTGAGTAGCTGTTTACCAAATACGATTTAATTTACTTTTAAGTCCAGTAGCAGAAGCTAAAAGTGATTTACTTTGAATCCAAAATTCTTGTGACTTGATTGAGTAAAGATATTAAACCTAAATAGTTCTTTACTAATTATATAATATATAACCAACAACATTCATAAACTGGCGATTCTACAGAATTACTATAATGTCATGAAATTATATTGTGAATATTGAAACCAATATTCACAATATTGGTAGAAGAACTCATTGGATGAAGGCTCAATAATAGGGCGAAACATTGATTTTTGTCATATAAATTTGTCTAGTTTCTTTATTGAATCTATACTGAAAGTATATCGTAATACACAAAGTGTAAGCACAAAACACCAGTAATGGCCACTTCAAGCACAAAATGTGAAAAATTAGAAGTGAAAACTTCCTACATGTATCAAACTAAGAAATCGTGGAGATAATGGCTTGTAGAGGCGAGGTGTTGAACAAAGATCATTTACTTCTTTACTCTTTTGTATAAATAATAAACTGATAACATCTTATTTATATTTGTTTGGCAATGTAACATAATACTTATTAGAGTTATCGCATCTCAAACAAAAGCAGTGGGTACAATAATCGAGTACACATTACTGAGTCAAATATCTTCAACAACATTATGCAATTTTCAAGTGCTTACTAATGAATAAACATCAGAGCTTGAAAGCAAATTAATAAAATATAAAACGAATTGAAACTGTCATTTTTAGGCAAGGGGATCTATTCAGATAAAGAGAAACTTGGCTGTTCGGAGGACGTCGCGTCCTAGACATAGTCGTCAATGTTTCGGCCATCATTCTGTGACCGTTCTCAGGGCGAAATACGAGGAAGGTCGCCCTATGGGCGGTCGAAAAGTTGGCAACAAAAAGAGCGTCTCCCATACCCAGTTTGTTTAGACTCCGGCCCACAGAAACCCAAGCTTTTATTCAGAAAGAGGTATGCTAATCATCCATTGACTTTCACATAGCGAATTCAGTACCGGAACACAAGACCTTTGAGAATCTTACAAAAAATTTTCTCAAATGTTGCCACTGCTGGTACGTTTGCCCTGTAATGAGCTGAAAAACAATATTCGAGAAAATCAAACGTTCCGGTTCTGCGAAAAGAGCGCACCTTCTGCGGGCGCCACCGTGCGAATGCGGCAGCGAGTGAGCCGTTATGGCTCCGAATTTAGGCGGGAAGCGTTGGGTAGAGGGGGGGGGACGGACGTTCCGCGCGTGCGGCGGCGGCGCCAGTGAGCGCGAGTCGCAGCGGCCGCCATTATTTACTTAGCATTCGCTCGCCCCGCCGCCGCCGCGGCCCGCCCGCCCGGGGCCCGCGCTCGCTAAATGGGGCTAATTACGCTCAATTAAGACCGGCGGCGGGCGGCACGCGGTGGGCCGAAAAGACGGCGGGGTGGGCGGGGCGCGGCAGGCGGCGCCGGGGGGCGGCCCTTCGTGGGTTCAGAGGCCACAGCGGCCGACAGACAGGGGCCGAAGCGAGTGGTGGGAGGGGTGAAAGTGGGTGGCGGTAGGTGGGTCCCTGGCAGCAAGCATGGATGGCCGAGGGTGGGAGGACTGGGAGAGAGAGCGGATGCGGCAGGGTGCGGGTGGTGTGCTGCGAAGAGGAGAGCGGTGGGAGATGGGCGTTGACGGGAGGCGGAGGCCGCATTGCGGGTGGCGGGTGGTGAGCGTGTGGGGATGGGTAGTGGGTGGATTGAGTGCTACGGGGGGTGGACGGCGGGCGGCTGGGGGGCAGGCAGCGGGCGGCGTGCGGCTGCTGGGCGGGCGGCGGGCGGCGGGCGGCGGGCAGTGGCCGGCGGGTAATGGGCGTTGGTGTGAGGCGGGAGCTGGGCTGGGCCGTGGGCGGCGGGTGGTGATTGTCAGAGGGAGGGGCGACCTCGTGATCTTCGTGGAGCGGGCTGGGGCGGGGTCTTCATAGAGCGGCTTTCCTGCCGTTGTGGCTCATCTCTTTGAGTGATGCGCCGCCGGTGCCGCGTTCCTACTGCGAGGCCATTGTCTCAGCGCTGTTGCAGGAAGAGAGCTCTCGCGCTCGGGCACCGCTGCGGTACCCTCCGCGCGCTGCTTTGCCGCCCGATTTCTCACTGTTTTTGAGTCCGTTTGTCTTCCTAATGCTTCGTGTATCGACGTGTGAACTTCGGAACGTTTGCTAAATGGGGTTAGGAGTGCGATGTTGTGAATAATCTCGCTTATGCAACTCTGTAACTATAGTTGTATCAATATTACATTTTGATGTAACCGTTGTACATTTTGCTTTGCAATATTTCCTGTTCAATCCTAAGTTGCAGAGTGAATTTCTAGTCCACTTGTCTAGTCTTTTCTTGTCAGTAACACTTTGAAAATAAAATAGAATAAAAATAGGAAATGATCGAGTTGATTGGGTAGGCATTGCAGTTTAAACATTTTCCATGTCATTTTGGAATAACGATTTTCTAAAGCACCGACATAAAAACGTAGTCATTATGTGAAAAATGTAAAAAAGAAAAAAATCGGAAAAAAGAATAGATCAAGTAAATGAATTACTGAAATACAATTTGCGGATAAAAACGATTTATCAGATTTGGAAAGTACTAAAATTCATATTATGTAATGATTGAAACAAGGAAACGACGAGAATACTGTATTTCTGTGAAAGTTGCAAGTATGCATCCTTGATTGCATCCTGCTGTATGTCCTTTCAGACTTTTTTCACTTCATCTCATTCTTTTACATCAGGAAGGCGTTGATGGTTTTTCATCCACAAATGTCCACTCTTCCCTCAAACGAATGAAGTTTATGTCGATGGCATATCTGGAAAGGAAAGAAGGGATTGTCTTAAAGGACCTTAAAGAAATTGCAAATCTAAAAATAATGCTCTACTCTGTGATGAAACAGGACTGTAATTTTTTGTGTGTTATTTAATTTCGCATCAATTTCTAGGTCATTAGCCACCACTTTTGGAGTTTAACGGTATGGTATTGTAGTGATACCAAATAGATTCAAGTTTATTCTGCCGCAAAATAACTCCACGCAGGCGGCGACGCGAGAGATGCGAGGCGCCACGGGGGCGACCCGAGGGCCAGGCGAGGCGCCACGGTGTCGGCACCCTTCGCTCCATAATTCGTCGCGGACACGTGTGCCCCAACTCTGGGTAGCCGCTCTGCACACGACCCCTTCAGTATTTTTCCACGACGCCTGGAACTCTTCCGTCAACCTCCCTAGAGATTCCTAGCCCCTCACACCCCCCCGGTCGTTAATAACTGCCCCTTTTCGACGCAAAATTAAAGCGAGAGGGAGCGATAACCAGCCCCTCTCTCACTCTTTTCTCGGCCTCGAAAACATCCTCTGATTGGGCAGAAAATATCTAATGCGCAGTACCCTTTCGCCAATAGCAACCAGAATTCGGGTTTGTTCTAGAATATTCCAGAGTCACAGGGATAATTTTGGTAGGGGGAACGAGGTTTCCTAAAACTTGGAGCGACGAGGCACAAAAGAGAAGCTGGGGAGCTGTGTTCAGAATCGGACGCAAGTGGCGGCCGCAGGGGGGAACCTGTTATATTCTGTTGTGGCGTTCGGTTCGGTGGACTTAGAAAAATTATTAAGTTTCTTGTAGAGTTTGGGTACAAGACTTCTGTGACGAACGCAGGCCGCAGAAACAGTATTATGAACATTTGACAGCAATTCGTATTATATTACATCCGATTTACGTGCGAACTCGAGACTCTCTTTTCCTTAGTGAATTTGTGCGATAATTCACGGGCTCATTAGTATCAAAGTATTGTGAGATCGACCAGGAAATGAACCGACCGTGTCAGTGAATGAACTGTGCTGACCCATTCACCGCAGCGAGCAGACGGCGCTTTTGTGTTCCGGCCGCCTTGGCCGCTACCCTCGCAAGTACCTGATCTGACCTACATTTTCCGAGCGGCGCCCCTCGCTCGCCACGAACCCTCGCAGCCAGCTGACCTGAGGTCGTTCAACTTCAGTGGGTGGCGCAGGCCGCCCTAACAGAGGTATTTTCTGTTTGAGTGTCTTATGTCGTACCCGCGATCGAGAGGTGTGAACAGTACAATCAGACAATCAGTGTTGACTTCCTCTCGACCGGGCGACGAAGAGGAGTTCCCGGCCGCGCATGGCCGTCAAGCGGGAATTCGCGCGCGAAGAAGAGTTTCATCTGATTGTAATCACTTTGTAATTTTTTGTTCTCTTATGTGCATGACATTTCATTTTTTTTGTTTTATTTCGATTTTGGGGGCATGCTCGCCAGAGTTATCATCACCAGACCATTAGCGTTTTCTTTTTTTTAATGAATAAATTCAACTTGTTCTAAATTCACATGTTTGACTTCTCATTCAACCTAGGCCACCGGCTTCCTCCATCTTCGCCGTTTCAGGTAATCTGTCGACTGAGCGGGGCCGGCTACCCGTCTGAGGCGCCCAACCGAAGACCCGAGGGTAGTTGCAGTATCTACGAGGATGAAACGATATGGTTATGATAGGAGGTGAAACAACGGACACATACAACCATGCTCGAGGCGGGACTCAAACCCGTAATACTGCAGCCCGAGATCGCTACAGCGCTACTGCTTTAGCGATCTCGGCCACCGGGCCGGCACTTTGTGAGTTTATTTATAGTCATTTATAGAGACCGGATTTTTAAGTAATTACATAAAAATTTTTATGTAATTAATATTTTGTCTTTCTACGCACCGTTCTCAAAATTTTAATCTTGGCGAATTGTGGCCGTCCTAATACAATATCCAATACTTTCGTTACATATTTTTACATATTTGGTACTATATTACATATTTTACATATTTTGCTATTTTCTCAACATATTTTCTTTATTCTATCAATTTTCTTTCATATTTTTATGAAAAGAGGTATTTTCAAAAAATTCAGCATTTGTTGGTACATTATTATGGCGTGCTACTGCCTACTCAACTCGAGGTACGGTACGTAAAAACGCGGTCGAATGTTCTCACAGGCCGGTGCGCCTGCTTCAGTTATCTCAAGAAGTGCGCGCGTCATGACATTTTGATCTTCGAGTGTAACAATGTCATTGACGCAGCGTTTGGCGACCTTTAACTTTAATTTCGAAGAAACTTGGCAACTGCCGTCGTGTAACACTTCGATGAAAATATTGCATGCTGCGCTGATTGTTAGCTTGATTGTAGTTATCGCCAGTTTGAACAATGGCTTCTATTGCGTCTAGCCTGGCTGTTAAACTGCATATCTAGATAGCAATTTGTGAAGCTTTTACTACTGCTGCGAAAGTTGTATGGTGCAAGAGTGCATCAACTTGTGCTTACCAAATGATTTTTAAAATGTGTTTAATAAGTTTAAATGTGTTTTATAAGTAGAGAATTTTAATATTACATATCATATCCTATTTTACATATTTTTACATATTCTTACTATTTCATTACAGATTTATGTACATATTTTGACGTCTCAAACTACATATTTTTCCGGTCTCTAATCATTTATGATGTGTTCAATGAGGTTGGTGTAATTACTTAAAATAATAATAATATAATAATAATAATATAATAATAATAATAATAATCGTGTCCCTTTGATCCCCCTTGGTGCGTCCGGTGCGCGCACTGTTCTCCCTGCGCCGCGTGCGTGGAGCGTGGAGCGTGGAGCGCGCGTGGGGAGCTGCGCTTCGTCTCAATGGGCGTCCGGCGATTCGCGAGCGCTGCGGCGCGGGCGGCAGCGCTGTTGTTGTTGCGCGAGGCATCCGGAACAACGGCCGGAGGCTGGCGCGTCTCGCTCGTGTTTTCAGACCCCCCCCCTCTTCCCCCCACCCACGGCTGCCTGCGAGTATAGGCGCGCACCATCGTTCCCGTCCCTCTTTCCGCCGCCCACCCCGCCGCCCCCGCCCCCGCCGCCCCCCCCCGCCCCCGCCGCCATCCCCACCCCCCGGCGCCGCCACCCGCCGGCCCCCCCCGCTGCCGCTCCCTCCGCCGCCCCCCGCTGCCGCCCCCTGCCGCCACCCCGCTGCCAACCTCCGCCGCCGCCCACAGCCCGCCGCCCCCCGCCGGTCGCCCCCGCCGCCGTTCCCGCCGCCGCCCCCATCGCTGCGCTCGCCGCCGCCCTTGCTGCCGCCGCCCTCGCCCCCGCCCCCGCCGCCGCCCTCCTCCGCCGCCCTCCTCCGCCGCCGCCCTCCTCCGCCGCCCGCCCCGCCCCGCCGCGCCGTCACCCCCCGCCGTCGCCCCCGCCGCCGCCCTCCTCCGCCGCCCCCGCCGCCGTCCCCGCCGCCGCCCTCGCTGCCCGCCTCGCTGCCGCCCTCGCCGCCGCCCCCACCGCCGCCGTCGCCGCCCCCCTCGCTCCCGCCGCCCCCGCCTCATCTTTCCCGCCATCTCTATCTCTACTGCCGCACAGGCCGCCGCCGCTCCCGTTATCGTTCCTTTCGTTTCCGCTGCTGCATTCCCAACCTCCTGCCGCCACCACACTACCGCTCCCCCCCACTGCCGCCCACGGTGCAGACCACTACAGCTCTCGCTCCGTCTTCCTCTGTCGATCTATTCCGAAGCCGTAACCTCACCTCCCGCCCCGTCGCCTTCCCACCCCGTCGCCTCTCCGTCCCGTCTCCTGCCACTGCTGATGCCGTCAACTCCGTAGACGAATCCGCTCCTTCACCCACACACTGGATCTACTCCCACACCCGCTCTTGTCCCGTACTCGCTCTCGCAGCTGCTTCTGCCGACTCTTTTCCGTCATTCTAAGCTGCCGGATTTCTTGCTCCTTCTCGCTCCCACCGCGGTCCACACACCATCCTAGCCCCCTTCGAGCCGCTCTCGCCGCCGCAACTTCGACCTCCCGCGCGCCGTCGCTCCCGCCGCCTTTCTCACCTCTGTCGCCGCAGCCCTCCGACCCCGCCGCCGTCGCCGTCTCCGCGCGCCTTCCATAAACACGCTCCGGGGCGTCGCGACGCTGCGCGGGGCGGCGTCTGGAAGCCGTCACTGGGCGGAGGGTGAGGCAGCGCGCCGCGCGTGGGCGGGCTGCGAGCGAAGGAACGCGGGGCTCCCACGTGGCGCAATTAGGGAGGTGCGGAGGTTGATCCACCAGCGCTTTGCAGAGCAAGATCAACGATTGATTGTTAGCGCGTCGACTGCTAAGATCGTTGGTCTCATAAGTGTAGTTTTTGCCTCGGGAGGTTGCGGTGATCTTCCCCCGCTGGATGGCGAGATCCGGCGTCGACCTACCATCGGCAAGGGGGTGTTCCCCTAACCAGGTATCTCCCACCAGCGGGGCTCCCCCCCACCCACCCGGTTCAAGCCGTAAGCTCCCGACCGGCCTCCCCGGCATGTGTGATGGTGTAGTGCATGTTAGAGTAAGGGGTGAGGATGAACAAGGAAGAGAAAGGAAAGATCGCGCGCGTGTCTGTGGCCCTTTGTTAGAGTACTACTCCGGTATTCGCCTGATGTTGATCGGAGAAACCACGGAAAAATACCGATCAGAGCAGGCGGCCGCTAGAATTCTTCGTCAGACAGCGACTGAACTCGACCTAGCTCACAAGCAAGTGTCGAAAATCCTGCCACATCGGGACTCGAACTATGATTTCCCGGTCAGAGACACTGCAGTGACATTATGATGCCCTTAGCCACCTCTCCCGGTGCAAGATCATTGAACCACTCGTGGGAATTTCGAAAGCATAAGTGATAAATATGAAAAATATTTCATGAAGGAAATTTCATAAATAAGAGAAGAAAACGTCTTCAATTGATTGTGTTGTGTGTATGTGTTACAGACGTGCAAGTTTTCGTGTCTAGTGAATTTAAATAAGTACTTACAATTAATTAAATTTAGTTGAACATTCTATTTTTCAATAATTTTTTTGATTTTATTGTGTTAATTTGTAATATTTAAATAGCTTCAAAAAGTGATTATGAACAGTGAAAATATGACACAAAGTCTACTAGCTGAGAACATCACAAAACAGTGAATGGTATGAATGACAGATAGTTTACATAAACTTCAAGCAGACAGACAGCAGGAGTTCTTACGAACTGGTGTGTACACATGGTCAAATAAAATCTGAAAGAGCAGGAGTATTCGTCGTGAACATGAAAAAATTCTTTGGGGACCCTGGAAAAGCGGGGAAAGGCATGATGGAAGAAAGTTCGCCTAGAAAGTGTGGTAAGCCATGGATTTATGGAGGCAAAGATGCATTGGAGGGAGTTCTATGAGCAGTGTTGGCCAAATGTAGAATTTGAATTTGGAAAGAGAATGGCTCAACTACGAAAATTTCTGTTAACACCCAATGAAACTACACTCCATTTTACCACAATAATGTAATCCTGATGGCCTTCGCCCTTGCGTATGATTTAAAAAAATTCTGAGACACTTCGATTTGTATAAAATATGATGAAACTTACATTACCAAATGAAAGCTTTCATGTTACGCCATAAAATATTAATAAACTAATAGAAAACGCCAATTCAACAAAACCGAGCTTCTTTTCAACATATACGTTGACATTAGATGGGTTTGGTTGATTTAATCCAAACATTAATACCCTCTCCATGTGACGAAGGCTCTCCATAACATAATAAGAAAGTCGTATGACCTTGGAGTTTCGTTGTAACGCGTTTTTACTAAAACCAACCGTAATAATAAAATTCATAATGTTAAAGCATTTCTTGTCAATATCGTATTACTTGTCATTTTTTAATACAATTGCACTTGTGGATACGTGGATATATCATTTCTATATTTGTGTAGTACTGGAACAAAATTGGTTTTGTTTCTCCGAAATAATATTTTTGGAAGTGTTGTGATCCTCGAGACTTCTTTCTTGTGGTTAGCTGCGATCGCGGCCCAGGGGCGTTGTCAGGGACGAGAGAGGGCGCTCTCGCTGTTGTTTGTGTTGGTTCTAAACACTGCGGCCTCCGTGGCTGCGCCGGGGGAGTGGGCAACGGGATATGGTCTCCCTAGCCTCGTGGCCATGATGGATTCGACAACAGTGGTAGGGATTTTTTTAAATTTATGTGTTTAAGGTCGCTTTAAAAACATTTGTGTCATTAGCGACCACTATTCGTTTATACTAGAGAGATACATTTTTTAAAAATTTAGAGTAAACAGAAGTAATAACGATAAACTGAAATATGAAGCCCATAAATTCGCAATGATTCAGATCGTATTATCTAAACCAGCCAAATTAAGATAAGTTAAAATTGTTGTGAAACCTTCTATTGAATTAAATATTTTATAAATTTCGTGCTTGATGCAAAGACGAATTCGTTAGATTTTAGAGACTGAAACCTCCAGGATAATGCGTGACGTGATAATATTCCTCCACTTTTGGACAGGTGGCTGGTCATTTTTTTTCATTAGATGAGAGTGGTGAAGGAAGAATGACCAACTCTCAATCTTGCGATAATAATTGGTTCTTTTCTTCTTATTTAGATATTATTATTCTATATTAAGTCTGTATGTATTAAATCATATAATTATATTCACTTGTTCCAATATATTCTTGAAACAGACTTATTTGTAATAAACAGAAACTTTAATATAAAATATAGCAATTTATTTTGAAACAAAAAAATATCAAAATTGTTAAAAAAATTTTAATTAATTGAATTTCATTCATTCTTGTAGCCTGATGATGAGGTAAATAAACCTTGAAACGTGTTGCTATATTTTATATTGAAGTTTCTGTTTATTACAAATACGTCTGTTTCAAGAATATATTGGACCAAGTTGAATATAATTATATGTTCTTAATTTAGAGTTTGATATATTTAAATCTGTTACAGGTTTTCGTACATTATGTAGTTTGGATATTGGAGCTTTAGTGGTAGGGGATTATGGAGGCGCCGGGCGGGAGAGTATTTGGTTGGGTAACAGTGACATAGTCACATTTGGTAAACGGAGTTTGACTTTTACGCAATTGACATGTCGTAAATGATTAAACTGACGGAGAGCTTTTTACGCAACATTTTGCGATTCCCAGTTACTAAATTAAGGCATTTGTACATCATCGCCATGTGAAAGATTTTGTTATAATTTATTTAAGGTGTTTTATACCGTAATTACTGAATGAACGTACTGCATTATTGAACATTAGTCAGAAGATTTATCATTTACATCTTCCAAAATTTTCAACTAATCGCAGAGCTTTAATTGTATTCCTTTTTATTTTGGGGAGGGGGAGTCTCACTCCCTGCGAATGTACGTGGTACATGTTGAATTCAGAATAGTTTTATCTGCGATCAGGGCCGTTTTATTAGCTTTGGGGCCCTTGGCCTATATGAATTTGGGGACCCCTTATACTTACGTTCACCAATCCCCCCTAATTTAAAGGTAAATTTAGTTAAAAAAAAAACTAAAATTTTCATCACTGAGTGACATTTCGTGTCATAAATATTATTCAGTGATGCGCGACACATCACTCCGCTATGCGTACGATTACTCATTTTTTTGAGTAGTTTAATCATATATTATCTTTTTATACGTTTTTTGTTTCATTAAATAAGTTACTTTTTAAATCTTTTTTAAGAAGTGTCAGGGGCCCTTGAACTTTGGGGGCCCTGGGTCCCGGCCCTTGAGCCCGTGCGTTAACTCGGCACTCTCTGCGATTGTTAGTTTAGGGCCTTTCATATAAAATACAAACAAACATTGAGTATGACTCTTTTTATTACTTCAATAAACTGGTCAGCCCTTACGGCCTTATAGCTTTTGTAACATCATGTTTGGAAGTAACCTCAGGAAGTATTTCACTTTATACTACTGAGCATTTAGGAAAATGGTGAATTGTTATATTTATCGTATAAAACTGTATTATTGTTTGAAATTTTTAAAAGGAAACGTGAAAGGGGAATCAGAAGAAGAAGTCTTGTAGGTGATTGAATTTGAAATTTTTACAATTATTCAAATTGTGACATTTTAATTTATGCAGTTAACGACTAAAATTCTCTAGAACGTTTTACTATGCGCATGAAGTTGTTTACACACTCCTACTTGCGCAAAGGAAGATTGCGTAGGTTTGTGGAAAGGAAATCGTCAATTTATCAATCACAGCGATCGTCAATTTATTTGTGAGGGACACCATGTATATGGAAATATTACACTATTAATTTGATTTGATTTCGTGTTAATTTGATACTTGCAATTGGTGAGTTAAGCGTGTAGAATGACACAATATCTAGAAGATATATTTATACGAACGATACTAAAAAGCGATAACCAGTGCCAAGGGGGAAATAAATATCGTCTGATAAAATTACATAATACATAAAATTACGAATGGAACCCAGATCATCCAGGGGAATATTCATTTTGGAAGAAATAATACTTGTGGTTTAGGCGCTGATGTTGTTCACAGACACCGGACAGACGCACGGACGGTAGGTCGTTTTGCTTTCAATTGGTTTTTCGGTGTGAAAGACGCACAAATCTGGGATTTTGGCTACACCGTATGTTAGAGGATTTTTTTTCTTAATTTAGCAACTGGATTTATCCACTTTTCGTTATCACGCCGGGCAATGAATTTGTTTCTGCCGAAAATTCGCCGTTTTTTTCGCGCAGCATTACGTAACTTTCCCGATACTACGTTTATTTATCCGTATATACGTATATATACGGGAAAGTAAAACGTGGATAAATCGGCGCTGATTCAGGTTGTTGAAAGCTATAATTTCTTTCATTTTATACACGTTATGTCAGTGAGGGGATAAGGCATTTTAAAACTTCATCGGCTAAATGTAGTAAAATGAAGACCTTTGTTTACCAAATGCTCATGCATCACCGGTCATCATTGCTTTCAAGACTAACCAGCAACAACCATCAGGAGATTAATTTACAACCCTGCCAGAAGTGCTGCTATAGAGGAAGGCAATGTTTTGTGGAGAAATGTCGATGTAGATACGGCTATCCATCGACAGCATAGTAAAATACAGTCGAAGATTGGATACAAGCTTTGATGAATAGGGGAAAAGGGTATAGGCTACTGCTAGACTACGGATCAGTGGCGGTTAGTCCGTACGTTCTGCAGTTCTGCAGAATACTAATTCTCTTCAATAATTAAATCGTGTAGTTTCAAAATAAACGGGTTTTAGTTTAATTCATACCGGCTTAAACATCTCAGGATATTAATTGATGTCGCTGCAATGCCTCTAACCGGGAGGTCCTGGGGATCGCGTCCTAAAGGTAGTAGAATTTTCGACACTAGCAACCTAGCCAGGTCGAATTCAGACACTGCCCATAGGAGAATTCTAGCGCCGGATGCTCTGATCGGTAGTTTACCGTGGTTTCTTCCATCAACGCCAGGGAATTGTCGGAGCAGTAACCCCCACGTACCGCGCGGGGTCTTTCCCTCTTCTTCCTTGCCCTATCCTCACTCCTTACATACACACTTATACTTACATATACAACGCCATGTCGGAGATCAGAGCTTGTGCGTCGCTGGTGGAGACACCAGCGACGAAAGATCACTGCCACCTCCCGTGATTAAAAAGACATGAACCACAGAAAGGGACTAATTAACAGTTGACGCATTCGGAATCACTAATGAATCAATCAATGGTTTAAATCACCGATCAAAAAAGACCGGGTATATGAATTACAGTCGCGGAGATCGGATTTGATTTTTTTTTTCTAACGCACGCCTACTCTGGATCGGTCAGATGTCTGGCATATGCTGCTTTGAACGAGAAATCCTGATTAGATCACGCAGAGCACGACAATTTGTATGGTGCGCATTGGCTTCAATGATGGCCATTTAAATTCTTGAATGCTTCGTGATCTGCGGCACCGATCAGTGACCTTGGCTGTTCCTTTGATCTTGCTTTGTTTATTGTACAATTTACGGTTTTCTGCTTTACATTCACAACAGCTAGAATACAGTTTTAAACGTTTGCATTTTCACATGTGACAAAACTATGTTAATACTGAATCATTATCACTGCTTCACGTATTTCACTTTCAAGATCTGAAATTAGTGAAATACGTAGCGCCATTTTTGTCATTATATCTGAATTTGTGTTCAATTTTTCATAAAAGTCTGGGGAAAAATAAAATCTATGTGAATAACTTATGTTCATTTCGATTGAAATTGCTTATTTCCGGAATTCTACAGATCTTTTAGGAGCCTATTTTGGGCGCCTACAAAAAGTCTAAATAAACATTGATAGAGGCTAATATAATATTAACTGTTATTTTTACTAAATGACAATATAAACCATGTTGAAGGGGTGACCGATAATATGAGTGATGCACATGTTTGACCTATTTCCACTATCACAAATGCAGACATTTCACAATATTTTACATATTGGATCGTGGACATACATCAGACCTGTGTTACCAGTGACATTCTTCATCTCTTCTCTTTCACTGGAATACGCTCTCTCTTATAACTGTGGACAGATAGATGGTTATAACGATTCATTGTTTATATTTACTTGCGAGTGTCCAGAGTTATAGACCATTAACGGTAGATGTGTTAGGTATGTGTGTATTTGACATTTTAGGATCAGATTGATTAGATTTTTGCAGAGCTAGCAGTATATCCCTAGGGCCTGTGCTCTGTTTTTACTTTATCGCCTTACGAATACTTTGTAAGAGAAAATTTATGTTATCGTGGCGCCGGAAAACGGCGAATTTTCGCCAGAAAATCTCTTATAGCAGGGTCTGGTAAGGAAAAATGGATAAATTCTCTTGTTAAATTTAGAAGAAAAATCCTCTAACTCGTGTTGTAATCAAAATCCATGTTTTATTTTATTGTCCATACCTGAGGTTAAGGGAGAGACGTGGAGAGCACGATATATTTCTTGCACCGAATCTAGCGTATTTGGCCTGCTTGAGCCTCTCATTCGTTACACAATTTAGAGGTAACGGAAAGCTACAGTTCTGTTTTCCCCGACCGGGGAATCGAACCCAGAATCGCACACACGGATAGCTAGCGCGCTGTCCGTGAGCCACCCGAGGGACTAAAAACAAGACTTCTTGGCTGTCTGGGTGACACCGCGTTGTTGGCTGAGAGGCCGACGTTTCGCCTAACATGTCGCAGGCTTCCTCGGGACAGAGGACCCTGCGACATGACAGCGAAACTTCGGTCTCTTACACGCAACACTCACCGTGCTGGTTACTCGGATTGACTTGAGATTTTACCAGCTTGTCAGCACCTTCAAAACCCCTACTAACAAATTTTTACGTGCTATGAAGGCATTGCAAGTAATGTTTTTGCGATAATTAGTATTGGGGACCTTTTCTTGACCTTACCGACAGTGAAGGGCGGAAATCGCTGCTCGCCGCTGGTTCTGCGGACGCGTACTCATACACCGCGCCTGCACTATCGGCCTATCGGCAAGGTCTCAGTTACTTGGAGGGCAGGCGGGGTGACAAAAACGGGTGTTTACTATGCAGGTTCAGATGGAACGAACGCGCTTGGAAATCTGACACCGGCTGATAGACGCCGCGTAACGTTCCTAGCGCTGCCGAAGCAACGGCTCGCCCGCTGCGGGAAGCGCGGGGTCACGAAAGGTCTTGATACAAAAATGCCTATAAAACACTATTTATAATATTCCATAGCACTTAAAAATTTTGCGTATGTAGGTTTTGCATGGTGCTCTTCAGCTGGTGAAATTTCATGTCAATCCGAGTATCCAGCGCGGTGAGTGTTGCGTGTTAGCCAACACGCGGCGTCACCCGGACAGCCAAGAAGTTTCACGGACTCGAACCGCGGAAGCTTACGTGTACTTTGGATTCTTAACAATGTTATAAATAAAAGAATTTTCCAACTGTAGCTCGCAGTTTTGTCGTCTTGTGAAATTGTAAGCACGATGAGCTCATTAACCATTTTGTATATTCGAAATACCAAACGCTTATTTTTGAAAAAAATAAATAAAATGCGCGTTTACTTCATCTGAATTGAGCTACTGGCGTATCGTCTTTTTTGTTTCGATACAGCGACTTTCACTTGGGTGTTAGGAAATAAGTCTACTATTTTATCTACCACTTAAATCCACTCATCTAATGTAAGTCTAATGTGTCACCATTGCGACATTGTACTTTCAGTTCAAGATAATTACGCAAACATGTTTGTGAGTACCATCAACAAAGTTATCAATGCACTGCCTAATAACTAAGTTGAGTGAGGTCGAATATTCTGACCCACTTGCTCACTGCCATAATTAGCCATGCCATTTACCAAAACAAACAGTGCTTCCAACCAAGCCTCTGAATTAGTGGCATGCCATTCTATATCATCGCTGTGAATACGTGTGTTAACGTGCAGCGAAGAAATGTAAACAGCATACTCAAAAGATATATGAATCTTCTTCGTTAGGTTCCTCGATAATATTCACGGGCGTACACGCAAGAGAGACGAAGGTACCTGCGCATCTCAGTCACGTATTGTCTAGAGGCGATGTTGCTGCATACAAGTTGAGCTTTATTATCGTCCCCGGGAGAGTTGTTTACTCCTTGCATATCGTATGCAGTTCGCGCGATGTGAAAATCTTCCCCATTAGAGCTGTTTTGGGAACGTGCAGGAAATCCAAAAGATCTCGGCGACGTCTCCGGTGCATCGATAAAGATCCAAAGAAACTACACAACCTTATGGAGACACGGTGATACCGATTCTCTTCACAATAAAATACCAAATTTCAGCCGCTCCGTTCCGTCGTGTTTTCCAGCGCGATCATATCGACTTGTCAAACGAGCGGCGGCAGGGGCTGTCTATGAATGTTTCATGGGCGGCAGAATTTCTTAACTCGCTCGAATCCGCGTAGGCGAACGCGACTTCGTTTCTTCCGAGGTAATCC
>JAHLJT010001480.1:0-13424 GCA_031308135.1 Acheta domesticus
ACAATCAAAGGAAGTGAAAAGCAAACTCTCAAGAAAGATTAAATAATTTCTTCTAATGTTATTTTTAAAGAAGTATGAATTTTTCCAAGAAAATCTCTCTATAATGCTGAATAAATCTTTATTGAAAATTTGTTTCCAACATAAATTGTTTTATTATATTTGTTGGATGAGGTTTAACATGCGAGATCTCTCGCACTGGTAAGCTCAAAGGGTACGCTAGTGTCATATGTTTCTCGAAAACTCAACCGTTTTCTGTGAAAAACTAGCTAAAAATTCCGAGTTTTCAGAAATGCCCTAACAGCCATTTTCTCGTAAATTACTCCAAACTTTTCTTCGAACTTTGGAACGCATGATGCTAATTGCACTCTTAATACGACGTAAGAACATTTTGGGATATTTTTTGTTTTTTCAAAAATTGCTCGAATTATTTTTTCCACGATCACTCACGCTGTTAATGTGCACATTTCCAGTAATTTGTAAACGCTATTGTATTTGTGAGTAAAAGTGCTTCCGTTCTACTATTAGGAAACCGAAAAATTAGGAAAATGTTTAAAATAGCAATTTGGGCTGCGACAGATGGCAGCAAGAGTATGTGGCAAGTCCGAATAGCTAGCCGAAACCAAAGGAAATAGAAAACTAATACGGGAATGTCTTACCCATTCTGTAGCACGACGAGTTTTACCTCGAAATCTATGATTTACGAAGTGTGAAGGGTTTCCACGGGTTCATCTAACTAGTAGAGGGAAATTTGATAAATCAATTCTTCTAACTGGCAGAATTGTGAAATAATAAATAATATAAACGATCAAAAACCCTAAATTGATATTTGCCTAAAATTAAACTTTATTATATGGTGTACGTATTTGAGAGTGAAATACAGTAACATAAATTACGCCAGTGTCTTTTCTGTGGGTGATTTTAACTAAGTTTGCCACTATTATAAATTTAGACTAAAATTGTTAAGGTATGGCTTCAAATTGTTATGAATATTGTATTTAAGAGAATATTTCATTATATTGCCGAGACAAATTGTTCGATGTTATGAGTTCACGTACATAATGTTCGTAGCACGCATTTGATGTTCATTTGTTTCTTAATTTGTTTGTAACCATGCATGTTTCAGTTTAGGAGAATTAGTGTGCGTCACTTTTTTATCTCTTGAGCATCAGAAAAAGGAAAATAATTACTGCAATATCGAATATTTAACCACATTGAGGTGAGTAGTAAGTTCCAATCCTTCTTATAATCTGGTTTAATCGTGAATATAAGAAATACTTTTGGTAGGATAAGTTTTCACGTGTTATAATGCAATTAACACAAATTATGGTGGAAATTCGAGTTATTACTGGAATTTATGCAGTGAATAAAAAATCAAGACTATTCGCTGTAAAAATGAACACTCATAATACGTTTTGGAAGCAGTTGCAGTATGTTAGGTCTTAGTAGAATGTAGTTTAAGTCATTACTATTGTGAAGATATATCACGTAATAATGTATATATTAATCAATAAAAACACGCGTTGATGCGAGGAGGTCGATATTTCTTAGGTATAGAGACATGAAATGAATAGTTTTCTTACTTAAATGAATACCTATTATTTTTTACATATATAAATTCATTAGTTGATCAAATTTGTCAACAAATAAAGGATATCAAAATTAAAGCGGTTGGCCGCGGAGGAACCCATTGGGGGATGCGCGGTACACGTATACATTATTACGATGTATACGTTATATCATTGTTATTGCTAGAGTTAAAATATCCCTGCAAGATTTTATTCATTTTGCCTGCCCCCGTGTGGCAGATGGCATGTACGCCATGTTTTGTTTCCCTGGCAGCGACGACTAACCAAGCCACTTCTTGCATCGCACAGTAGGCACAGGAGTCCCGACTGCATCGCATAGCACAGAAGAACCGCGGTGTGAATTGCGTTCGCTAATTGCGATATAATGGTGTCATGTGCCACTCAGTTGGAGTCATGTGTCTGATGCCACTCAGTTGGAGAAAGTTGTAGAGAAATTTGCCAATAGCAGACGTTTTGTTATTGTTGACGTTGAAGGACTTTGTTAAAGTAAATGTAGTATATATATATATATATATATATATATATATAATATATATAATATATGAGAGAGAGAGAGAGAGAGAGATACGCGCGCGCGCCTTCGCAGCCCGGTTGGGGTCAACAAATCAAGGAAAAGTTAAATAATATTGCAAAGAGTAGGGTTGTACTTGCCCGATCCGTATTTTCGCACTACTTTACCTGGCCTCCTCAAGAGTAAAAATCTTTTCTAATATTTTTGTGACTATCAAAGAAAGCGAAAAGCAAACTCTCGAGAAAAGATTTAACAATTTCTTCAAATGTTTTCAAAGAATGATTTGAGTTGATGTCGACATAAATCGACCGACTTTGACATTTTAGGTTAAAATTTTGTTAATTTTAATAATTTGACGTATGTAACGTGTAAAATCCCGTGAACATGTTTAAAACTTATCCTTTCTTAAACGAGGATATATTATACGAAGATTCTACTATTATTCTGTTATGTTCCTACACTTAAGTTAACTTCGTAAACTTTTCCTTGTTTAATAAATATTACTTAAAAAGTGTGTGCATGCTATTTTGTGTCGCAGCGATGGCGCGCTACTGCACCAAGCTGTGGCTGCTGGTGTGGAAGAACTGGCTGGTGCAGCTGCGCAGGGTGTTCCTGACGCTGTGCCAGATGCTCTTCCCGTGCTGCTCCTCCTCATCCACGCTCTTCCTGCGCATGCAAGTCGAAGTGGAGCGCTTCCCCAACGGGACGCAGTACCCCCGCCTTCGACCCCGCGACCCCACCCTCATGGGGTCCCACAGCGCCAAGAGCGCTGTCTGGCGGGGAGTGAAGGCGTCCGTGATGCAAATTTGCGTTAATGAGAAGCGCTAATCGAAGAAATGCGAACGAAGAGGATGTGGTACTAAGCGTCAGCAGAATACTCTAAAGTCACGTTGTGCAAAACGTGTTTAAGACTCCTAACAATACAATCACGTGTTTTTTCTCAAATGTTCATTATTCACTATTTGGTGTTCAAATGATAAATCTAAATTTCATTACTCGTAAATGTGATTCTGAAGAAACTGAAAAACTTCTAAACTAGTGGTGCTTAAACAATATATAGATTTCACTCTATGGGTAAATTTGCAATTTTTAAATTCTACATAGTTCAATGAAAATTAGACCAACGCCATTCTATTAAGCTTCACTTCTTCTATCCGTGAAAAAGATTTTAAAAAATTTGGAGCATTTTTGAGAAATATTTTTAATAATTACATTAATTTCAAGTCCAAATTACGTGAAAAATAATAGTTTTTTCAAAAAATCTGGACATGATCTTTTAATCTTCCGTATTCCTACCAAGAAATAAACGTAGATTATGCAAACTTATGAAATGCCACGGAAAAATCAATTTCGAGATTTCAACGGAAATAACGTTTTGGGGTCCCCTGATACCGAAAAAGTGGGTCTCTTATATACTGAAAAAGTGGGTGCGATATCGAGAGTTGCAGTAGCCCTAGATGGTAGCCGGTAGATGGAACGGCGCCGCGGCCCCTTAGTTGTTCCGGAAGTTCACCGCTTTCCATCAGCACAGGTAACACATTTCTCACAGCTGCTCCGGTGCTAGAAGCAGCTGCGCGGCCTTGCGAGGACCGGTCGCCAGCGTGACTTTCCTTAAAGTACTACTCATAAGTCTTCTCTGGGGGGGGGCAGTACTGGATAACTGACGAAGATCTGCTACCCAGGTCAATTTTTTTGGAGGGTCTGACAACCCTCAGATTTTGAAGACAAACTCGTCCGCTTTCTTTGCCGTTGAGATTTGATCTTCATCCGCCATCAAAGCCGTTGGTTCTCTTCACCTGTAACCCTAGGCGGGGGCCCTTCTTTGTATTGACAGCCGGAGCCAGCCGACCCTAGGTTTTTTATAGAAGTATGCTCCTCTTCAAAGTTTAAGGAAGGAACGAAGGACAGAATCATTTAGGATAGGTACCAGGGGCCTCGGAGCTACTCAATCCACCCGTTGGCTTCTGGGGGTAGAGGAAGGGTTGTATGACACGAAAGGACTAATTCGGGTAAGGAGTTAGTCGCCTCTTACGACAGGGGGGAATTACCGGTGGTGCATTCTACTAAAACCTCCGGACACACACGGGGTTTATTATTATTATTATTATTTTATTATTATTATTATTCTTATTCTTATTAGCTGAACTACCCGGCGTTGCCCAGTCATTATTACAGTAAGTTTTTAGCCAGGAAGAGGGATTCCATTTATTTATGCTGTAGCGATCCTGAGCTTGTTCAGTCGCTACAAATAGTCAATAACGAAAGACTTAGAAGTCTGCGAGATCCGCCGCGCGATCGCGTAACCGCGTAACCCTTATCAGTGGCCGCTGGAGGGGAGGCGGGGGAGAGCGACAGCTGTCGCCCCGGAGAGAGGCAGCAGAATGTTTCGAGAAGCGGAGGTAGCAGTTTGGACTGAGCGAAAGGCGTGGCCGCGAGCCCAGTGCACGGGAATTGGAGCACGTTAAGGCGGACGCCGTCCGGCTTGTTCTTCCAGCACGCTTTGTTGTTTGAGCGAGTTAAATCTGCCAGCGGGACTAAAGGTCGGTATTACGATTCTTATGTGCCCAATCAGGTACATTTCACCCGAACTGCCCGATAACGAGTTCACGCTGTTCACTGTTGGAGATAATTCCACGGACACAACCTCCGAATAACGTTGAGGTGTGGTCCCTAGTTCACTTTCGGAGATTGCTGCGCCATTATAAACGTGTTCAATGACATATATCCTTCCCATTGGTATTTTCATAGTAACTTTGTATATTTGCAGAAGATATTTGAAGTTAGTATCTTCTTAGGGGAGAACATCACTGATTTTTGAAAGAATCTTGTCATGTTAATAAAATGCAAGTGCCACTCTGTCTTTAAAAGGAACATTTGATGATAGTGATAACTCCAAGTCAAGTTAGAAAACAACTAGAGTTATTATGTGCATAAAAAGTGTGATGAAAGTATATTCCAAACGAACTATTGAAGAGATGTGCAATTTGAATGTTGTACAAGAGACATAAAATGGGGCAAACTTTCTGTAGTTTTTTTTTCAATGAATTTCAATGAACTGTCTGTTTATGTTCAAAAACTATATTCATTCAGTTCAACAGAATATAAGATTTTTTTGTAATTTCATTTTTTATACTTTTTACAAGAATTTCTGTTGAACATTCTGTGTTTTTTTTAAAAACTGTAATTTGTTCACTTCAATTGAAGAAAAGATATTCTCATTGGAATTCCAGAGAATTTCGTGCACGAAATACATGAGAGTGGTGGACTTGTATATGTTGAGGGATAAATTAACTGCAAAGTTTACCAACAGAAAGCAGTAAGATATTCTGTCAGTTGTAATGCAAGTACTCCTCCCTATGACAGTGCATTCTCTCACTCCTCAATCTCATCTGAGATCCAATTTGCTCAATTATTTGAATTTCCATTGCATTTAATCACAAGAACTATCACTACAGTGAGTCTCTTTCATTTCAATTAAAATCTAAAATTATTTTAGATAATCTTGCAGTTGATTTTTCCTCCGAGTTTTTTATGCCTGTTCAATGTTATATTTTCTTGTGTTTATTATTTATTTGTGCATGTTATGATGATTATTGCAATGTGTTGCTTGGTTTTTCTATGAAGATTCAATTATATTAATGTTTGTGTTTCAACCTTGTGTTTTTTTCTCGAATTTCAGAGAAAGCCAATTACCCACGAAATTTTCCCACAGCCGACCTACACGTTCGGTCACAATGCCGTGCATTGGGGCCTACTTCCCCTCCATTGTATATCTGCCCCGCCAAGCTAGCCCTGTCATGTCTTTCCCCCTATTTGGAAATTTCCAGTGTGCCTCGTTCACTTTCTACTAACAAAGTTTACGTTTTTCTAATTGGGAGTTTCAGCTCCCAAACATTCCTCACTTTATAACTAAAAGCAATAAACAAATCTAAACTGTTAATACAAAATACTCGTAAAATACTTGTAGACTCACGTATATTCTTTTGTGGAGTTTTATATCCCGCCACCGGTGCTTATTGGTTAGCGTGCTTGCTTTCCACAAAACAACCCCGAGCTCAATTCCCGGCCGGGTAAATTAGAACCTGTGCGCTTTCTTACAAATACCTCAGTATCGATTGCTGTGTGGCGATGAGACAGCCATTTAAGTTAGAAGGTTAAGAAGAGCGGTGTATCGGTTAAAGGGATGTCCTCGTGCTAACCACCCGAACACCCGTGGCCGAGAGGCTGTGCCACGCCCGGTCAGCTAAGGCCTGTAGCAGGCTGTCGAGCCAAAGGACGGGAGTTTTATCTATATACCAATACTTTCAATAAATTGTCAAATTGTAAAACTAACTCATTTTTATATTTTTTGCTTCTATAATATTTATAAAGAAAGATTTAAAATTTATCTGCTGCCAACTCGTGACCTGAAAGGACTTACTGTTTCAGCAGAGTATACAAACATCCGAGAGTTCTCGCATGGGTACACTAGTAGACAGATCCAGACAGATATAGATGTCGTAACGTATTTGATGAACTGTAATCATAAACGTAAATGAAAATATCTATGCTGACATGTTATTGCCGGTTTCTATAATTATTTTGAAGATGACAGAAATATGTGTGTTTTAAAGATCTATGAGCTAGTAACATGTAGTATAAAACTGTTTATTTAGGTAAATCAATTCATTATATCATCGCAACATACAGCAATACTGATCCACCACCTGTATATTATATACACGATCAATTGACAATGTACTGAACCACCTAACAAAATACTATTAGCTTCGTATTGATTTGAAGTGCTAGATACTACAGATTTTGAAATGTGAATTATAGAAACCAAGGAAGTCCCAGAATTTTGTTATTAGATTAGACATAATATTTTAGATAAATTAATTTTGCCCAGTTATAGAAAAATAGATGAATTAATTCACTGGGAGCAACTAACATGCGAAACAACAGCAAGATTAGTCTTAATATGTAAAGGACCATTACTTAATTACATACCACTGTAATAGTCCCCTGCCCATATTGAAGAAAAATGTTCAACAGTTCACCAAAACATACAAATATTTTCCATTTTACCAATTTGAACATGAGATATGTGTAAATAGTCAAATCGAGAGTCCGAAACGAAAAACTGCCCTGCTTCCTAGATAATTATTCACATTTGCTTTCTTCTTTACTGTATTGTTTTCAGTGGCGCGTGTTCTTCAGCAAATCGCTCTTACCTCTAAGTAGCCGACTCCGAATTTTCATAAGCTGCCCATCTCTTAGCACTTGTATTCGGTTTTGACAACTGTAACTTTCGATACGGCATTGTTTCAAACAATTCAATTTTCACAAATTTGTAAAAGAATAGGTTGTTTAGAAAATATACGATACCTGAATACGATATCTACATATTGTACATTCTAAATTACTGTATATTTTGTACTGTAAATTTTTGTACTTTTAACTCTCTAAATACTTTAAAACTCACATGTTTTCTTGCCACAATTTGTGTACCAAACGGACCAAGGACAATGTTTGTACATTGACGTTCTTCACTACTTTCAGTAATAGGGATTTCGTTCCAATGTTCCACCAACGTTCAAAACACACAAATCACCAACGATTACTCACGGACTTTCATTGGGGTTTGAACAACCTTATATAATTTCGTAATAATTCTGGACATTGATGAAATAGTAGATCTCAGACCTCATTCTCTGGTGGCGCGCAGCATAACTATTGACATTGATCCACTATTGAATCTGTGATGTAAAGCCAGGCAAAAAATGTCCGGAAAAGTAACTATTATGTGAATATAGTAAGTTTTGTAATTCTAAATCACAGCCTATGTTACTTCAGACCTCTAAAGGAAGCTGGTTCAAAAGTTTCATCAGTATTGTTTGAGTAGATTAAGAGACTATCGCGCTGTAAGTCAGTGCAGTGCTGTCTTTATATATTAGTATAGATTATATATTATTATTATTATTATTATTATTATTATTATTATTATTATTATTATCGTCTCCTGTATTATTTCAGTAGTATACCTTTGGGTTCCGGCTCTCACACGCAACCAATCTTTATAAATGAGGGCTCTAAAGAAAGAGAATTTCACGGAGACTTGACGAATTCCATTTTGACTTTAAAAATATGAAGGATTTGTTTAAAAAAACATCGAAATATTCATGTAAAATGCAACCCGCATCACATGTCAACGGTTTTTAATCGATAACTCCTAAACAAGCGTTTTAGAGCCTTAAAAACTAAAATTTTGAGGCCAAAGGCCTCAAAGAAACGTTTTTCACACCATAATCTACAAGATGAGACATTTTCGACATTCATTCAATTAAATTTTCGGTTCCACGCTTCAATACTATCAAGGCCACCTCAATATTTCAGCCCTTCCTGCTGGTAGCAATTTTTGTGGCGACACGCTTAGAAGGCTTAGATTCGACAATCTTTATTTACGCTTTCTGTTAACACCGTAGTTTGTGCAGTCTGACGAGGTTTATTTGCATAATCATTAATTCAAGATTTGCTCTCCAGCAACAACTAGAAGTACTATTATAGTTGCTTGATACCTATGAAGATTGTTTCTTATGCGTGTAGTGAAACTATTCAATTAACGTTTTGCCAAGGTCTGTAATTCTGGAGAGATGAAGAGTGAAGACTGTGTTTGTGTTTTACCTGTACCAATATTTTCGTTATCATTCGATGAAATTTTCAAGTCAACGGGTTCAGACACGTAGCTTTCTCAAAAGTAAAAAGCTAATATTTTTGTGACTATCACGAAAAGCTAAAACCTAACTGACAAAGAATATTGAATAATTACTTCAAATGTCTTTAAGTGAGTGTTGGAAATTGTTCCAAGAAACTTCTCCATGATATTGAATAAATATTTATTGAAAATTTCTTTTACACATTAATTGCATTGTTTTTTATTTTTGTTATTGTGTTAGTACATTGCAAGTTACCTTTATAGATTTTAAACAAATAAACACGTTTCGTTAACTCTTAGAATGAAAATAGAAGGATAGGGATGAGTGTGGGGTCTAACATGCGAGAGTTCTCGCACGGGTACGCGGAGGTAGTGGGGGAAAACTTGTGCTATGGCACAACACAAAGAACAAACTTTTTAAAGTAGCTAAAGTAAAATAGCTTGAAATAAATGGAAAACAAAAATCAAAACGCGCTAGCCTACAATACTACGTGAATCAATTAAAAAACAACTAAATTTAAAATTATAGAAAGAATAGTGCAAAGTCACTCGACAACTGCCAACGATCGCAGTCCAAACGCACGATTTAAATGTTGGCGGTATCTGGAAGTATGTACATCAACGCCCAGCTGCAAACTCATATTGTAAATAATACACCGTTTGATATTAAACTCAAGGTGTCGGTTCGTTAAGATATTCAATATGCAAACATCGTTTGAGCAACATTCCCATGTACCGAAGTGAAGTCTAAGCCTACTAAATTGTTTCTAATTGCTAACAAATGGTATTTAGTACTCAAAGGTGAAAATATTAGTTTGATTATTTTTTGGCTCGGAATTGCTTTTCTTGAGGTACGTAAGAACGCAGAAAATAATCCAATACTTTTTAGTATACAAATAATTTTTCAATTTTCGCACCCCAGCAAGCTGGCACCCTGACTCTCCAAAACCCCTTCGGTTCCTCATAACAAATCAAGGAAAGTTAAATAATATTGCAAAGAGTAGGTCTGTACTTGCCCGATCCGGTATTTTCGCACTACTTTACTTGGCTTTCTCAAGAGTAAAAACCTTTTCTATTATTGTTGTGACTATCAAGGAAAGCGAAAAGCTAACTCTCAAGGAAGATTGAATAATTTCTTCAAATGTTGTTTTTAAAGAAGTATGAATTGTTCCAAGAACATCTCTCTATAATGCTGAATAAACTTTTATTGAAAATTTGTTTTCAACATCAATTGCATTGTAATTTTGTTTGATATTCTGTGTACATTAGTATGCGAGAGTTCTCGCACGGGTACGCTATTCTCTCTATAATACTGAATAAACCTTTATTGACAATTTTTTTTCAACATCAATTGCATTGTTATTTTTGCTTGATATTCAGTAGGTAAATTATAAGTTATATTTATACGTTTTTGAAACAAATAAACACGTTTCATTGACGACTTTCCTCTTGGTAGTAAGCATAGACAAATGGGTAAGGAAATTATGGGGTTTAACATGCGAGAGATCTCGCACGGGTACGCTAGTTATTATTACTATTGTTTTTCCCACATATCACGACTAAAGATGTTATGAGTTGGCTGAATATAAATCTACTCCAGGTTGCAACCAGCTACCTAAGGAGCAGATCCGGTGACTGTCAGTGCCTCTACAATACTTTGCGCAAAATGTGGGCTGTTCCAAGTAATGAAATTTCTTGCACTTCCCAGTCTTTTGAATTACCAGGGAGTTAGACAAGTTCTTACTCAAATTTTGCGGAACAAATCCCAGAGCTCCGATAACTATCGGTACGGCCTGTGCTTTTACGCCCCACATTCGGCTGATCTCAATTTCCAAACTCTTATATTTAAAACGTTTCTCTGCCTCCTTGGTGACGACGTTTTGATCGCAAGCTACAGCAACATCGACAAGTAAACACGATTTTTTGCCAAATCCCGGATAACTATATCCGGTTTGTTTGCCGCTATCATGCGATTAGTTTGAATTTGTTGGTCGTACAATATCGTACACAATCCAACAGACGTCACCGGTTTCGGTGAGTGTTCGTACCACTTGGGGCATGTGTTTGGAACTTCGAGGGCGGTACAGATCTGCCAGTGGAGGTAGCTACACACCCTGTCATGTCTTTTCAAGTATTCGGTCTTTGCTAGGATTGGACAAGCTGAGACAATATGATCAATGGTTTCTACTTGCTCCTGGCAAATGCGGCATTTATCATCTTGGGAAATTTTGAGAACCGCTTTATCATAATGTCGTGTTCTCAAGGCCTGATCTTGGGCAGCTATTACAAGTGCTTCCGATTCTGGCTTCATTCTTCCCCTTTTAAGCCACATAAATGATTGATCTTTATTGATCTGCACCTTGTCCATTCTTTTTAGATATTGTCCGTGGAGTGGTTTGTCTCTCCACGATTTCTTTAACATTTTTGTGTCTCACATTTCATGTTTAGTAGCATCAGAAGTTCAGTGTCTGTGTTATTCGACGTGTCTTGCCTAGTTTTCTTCGCAATGCTTCTTGCTACACTAACAATGCCTCTGTTTCCCATTCTTCGGTCAGATTTCATGACCTGCCTCATTAGAGGGTCATCTTGATGGCTGACTACATACTTTCCCATCCCGACTATTGCGTTGTGCCAGGAGGCCTCAATTTGTCTGAGGCCTCTTCCTCCTTCCTTACGTGACACATAAAGTCTATGTACATCAGCTCGAGGGTGGGAAACATGATGCATTGTTAGCAGTTTTCTGGTTTTTCGATCCATGATGCGAATTTCTTGCTCAGTCCAGTCCACTAGTCCGAAACTGTATTCGGCTACAGGCACCGCCAAACTACCTATTGCAGATATTTTATTCCTGGAATTCAGAGCGGACTGCAGGACCAGTCTCACTCTCTATAATACTCCCTGCGAATTCTCTCTTTCATTGTGTCGTTCGAGATGGTCTCACATTCTTCAATGCCCAGATATTTGTAAGTTTTACCTGGCTCAAGATCTTGAATCACAGTGTGCGTATCAACTTCAATGTTCTCTGACGTTGTCAGTTTGCCTCTTTTTAAATTGATTTTTGCACACTTGTCAAGACCAAACTTCATGCAGATGTCATTGCTAAAGTCATTCACGACAGACAGCATTTGGGAGAGAATCGCTTCATTCTTAGCAAACACTTTCAGATCATCCATGTAAAACAAATGTGATACTGGCCTTTCATCACCATGGAGCTTGTAACCAAAGTCAGCTTGCGACAACTGTCTCGATAGTGGGATCAAACTAATGCAAAACAGCAGAGGGGATAGTGAATCTCCTTGAAAAATACCCCTGTTAATCTGAATACTTCTGGTTTCTACTGCTTCCTTTCCGCTGTGTATTAGTAACCTGGTACTCCACGACTTCATACTAGCCTTGCAAAATTCAATAAGTCTAGGATGAAATCGATAGATCTCCAGGGTCTTCAAAATCCAATCGTGTGGTACACTATCAAAGGCCTTTTGGTAGTCAATCCAAGCCATGCTCAAATTACGTTTTCGTTTCTTTACATCATTCAAGATGACTTTATTCAGTAGCAAGATTTCCTTACAGCCATAAGAGCCTTTACGACATCCTTTTTGTTCAGCTGGCATCAGATGATTCTTCTCTAGATGTCTGTACATTTTGTCAGCTATGGCTGCAGTTATAACTTTGTACAGTACTGGCAGACAAGTAATTGGCCTGTAGTTCTTCGCCAAAGAGCTGTCTCCCGCTTTGGGTAGCAAATACGTGATGCCGCGTGTGAGCCATTCCGGGAGTTCCTTTGGGTTTTCTAAAATTTTATTAACAGCCTTTGCTAGATGAGAATGTATTGCTGTTAATTTCTTAATCCAATAAATCTGGATCTTATCAATCCCGGGGGATTTCCAGTTTCCCATGTTCTTAATTGCTTGGAAGAGGTCCTCTTCCGAGAATTGGTGAACATCTTCCACTGTTTCCACAAGTTCATCGGCAGCATCAACTTCAGATTGAAGCCAAGATGCGTCTTTGTTGTAGGATCTGCTCTCCTCCCAGATTCCTGCCCAAAATGCTTCGACGTCATCTTTTGAAGGAGTAACAGCATTGCCATTCGGTTTTTGAGTCAGATTGCGATAGAATCTCTTCGCGTCTGTTTCAAACAACCGGTTCTGTACACGGAAATCTATTCTACGTTTGTAACGTCTAATTCGTTGAGCCCATGCTTGAATTTTCTCTTTTAGCTTCTCAACTACCATTAGCCTGCTGGTGTCATTTTCAATTTGGTATTTTTGTTCAACATTGAATATTTTTCGTTGAACTTTAGAGGTGTGCGTTGATTTAGAAGATGCCTCAGCTAAGAGTGATATTTCACGCCGGGTGTCGGCTATCCGTTTCATAATTCTGTTCATCCATGGGGGTACAGAGCTGTTTACTCTGTTTTGCTGTCGGCCGTCGGTGTTCTTGGCTGGCCCCAAAATTATCTGAGATACTAGATATCCAGTTGCATATATGATGTGATTGATTTCAGTAATATCTAGATCTCTGCCTGGGGTCTGTACCACCTCATTTAAGACAGAATTCGCTGTTTCTATCACTCTCTTAGCTTTGGCATTTTCGTAAATTCTCCTCAACGGTGCACGAGATTCAAGAGTGA
>JAHLJT010001481.1:0-17186 GCA_031308135.1 Acheta domesticus
TCGACTCAGCCCAGCCCCGCCCAGCCAGCACCCGCCCAGTCCCGCCCAGCCCCGCCCAGCCCCGCCCAGCCCCGCCCAGCCCCGCCCAGCCCCGCTCAGCCCCGCCCCGCCCCGCCCCGCCCAGCCCCGCCTCGCCTCCCCCACTATGCCTCGCCGCCGCCCCCACCCCCACCCCCGACACTCGCGATCACTGGCGCGCTCCTCATTTCCCACATGGACGATTCGTATAGATAGCCTATTTCGTGAGAAAGTAGTTCGTGTTACCGAGCACACTACGGGTTTCGTTATCCCCGTAAGTGTAGTGCGTGTTAGAGCCGACCGTTCGCTGTATTCCTGACCCGCCGGAACGCGAAATCCGGCGCCGACCTATATGGCACCTTATTGGCATGCTCCCTACAGATATCGCCGCAAGCAGGGCACCACTCTAACCGGGACAAATTCAAGGCTCCTGTCTCGTCTCCTGGTAAGTGTGGTAGTGTACTGCATGGGAGTGCAAATGTGTGTGCGTGCGTGTGCGCGCGCATGCGTGTGTCGCGCCAACTGTCGACTAGCGGCGTTCTCCCCTAACCAGGAATCTCCAACCGCGGGGCACAGCCCCAAACGGACAAGCTCTAAGCTCCCGACCAGTATCCCGGCATGTGCGATAGTGTAGTATATGTTAGTGTGTGTGTGTGTGTGTGTGTGTGTGTTTGTGTGTGTGTGTGTGTGTGTTTGTGAGCGTGTGTGTGTGTGAGCGTGTGTGTGTGTGAGCGTGTGTGTGTGTGAGCGTGTGTGTGTGTAAGGGGTGAGAATACGACAGTGAAGAGGAAGGAAAGTAAGGAACGGCTCTCAACTTACATTTCATGTTCTGTTACAAAAATGTTTTTTTCTCAGTTCTATCAATTTCATCCACTTGCTTGCGTATATTCAAATTCCTGTAATATAAAAAATTTCTTTCCCTTTGTTTTCATTTCACATAATGTTAGTTCTGTTTTAAATTACTAGTAATCTGCCATTCCTAATGTTAATCTCTTGTTTCATTGTTATCTCTTACTTTTAATTGTTTAATTAATTGTTTGCTATTTCTTGTACTAGAAAACTGATGATGATGGCGAAGCCATCGAAATCTGCTCTTAAAATAAATAACATTGTTGGCAATGACAACACCTGTGATCATTTAATTCTCTTGTGTCGTCACAGTGTCAAGCGGCCTGAACGCTGCACGTCCGAAAGAGACCGACGACGTCTTTTCGGGTCGAACGCCCGACGCTTCACACATGTGGAGCGTACTCCTGCAAGTGCAAGTGCCATTATGTTGCGCTGTTAGAACCGTTCACAAACGGGTAACGAATCAGACACTTAGAACCCAATCACAACCAAATGTAAACGAATTGAGAACGGTACGATGCTAAAAGTCTGAATCGATGGAACTATGGAGATTGGTGAATGTAAACTAAACATGAAAATAAACATGAGATGGAATAGTGGTAGTTCGCCAACTTCGAGCTTTCACGTTATCGTAGCGTAATTTGACATCAACGCACTACCGGGTAGAATAGGAGAAATGAAGTACAAAGAAGCCAACGCAATGTTACGGACGTAAATCACACTGACTCTTAACATCGGTAATGAAACCGTCTAGAGAAACACCATCGTGATCATATAAAACGAATCTAGTCAGTCAATCACGGTTCTACCATTTCCTATTAGTGGTTGTCTTCACTTTCATGTTTATGGATCTTCTGAAAGGTTCGCTAATATTAAAAGCATACGTTTATGTCTAACTCTCAGTTAACGTTTTCGTTTTCAATGCACACGTATCAGAAAGGTGAAATGGCATGAGCATATATCTCGAATGATGTAGTTGTGAAAATAGCAAGAGACCATTGACCTTATGGACAAGAAGAAAAGTTGGAATGACTCTGGAAAGTCGGGATAAAAAGCGTCTAGAAGAAGACGAGGACTCTTATTTATGGGCGTTCGGGATATGAAAGCGAGCTGACAAGCATCTTACTACATGTACATTACTGCGCACGCTCTCTTTAACACTGTTCATAGACACAGACACACGCCCCGGTGTACGTTCTCGTCCATCGTCCTTATAATTATCTCTTGGTCTTCCCGGAAGCCTGAGATTTTATCTCCTTCCGGCGGTAATCCCCTGTACTGTAGGTTGTAATTACAAGCGCCTTGTTTTCTAGGATCGTGATTGTGCGCTATGATTACGGTTTAATTGCACTGGGCGTATCTGAAAGCCATTTCGCTTCGTTCAGTTTTACCGTGACTCAGCTAGGGCACAAGCGAGGTCTTCACTACGCCTGAAACTTCGGCACTTACCAGCCCATTTAATCACAAAAAATTGACGTAAATGTTTTCTTAACCTTTGAATTTTATATGGAAAATGTGCTTCTTCAAGCCTCAATGTAATGGTTGTAGTTTTGTCAATAAACAATTACACTTCGCAAGAAGCTCCCGATTATTCCCGAAAGCTTTATTTTTCACTGACATGATTAAGATGACAATTTTAATTAAAATTAAAATTGGACTCTCTGCTACAAATATTTCATAAACAAAATTAAGCCAAAATACATTTATATCAGATTAAGCAGTTTTTACGGTGATTGTGACGGTTAGAAGAGAAATTTTGAAAGTAGAGAAATTTATGGAAACTAATTGAAACCCAGTAAGAAACATGGCAACGATATACGGAAATAATATATAATGCAAGGTATTTTCCATCTTATTTTATATGAAAGTAACGACTCCATTGACAAGATCGTAAGAGTGAAATTACATCGGTGCAGAACGTTTTTGACAATGTTAATCAGAAATGAACCATTACAATTTGAGTACCTTCATAATCATTAAAACCAGGTTATTTCCTGATACAGCATTCGCATTAATTGATTTATCGTATGGCATGAATTCTTGGGAAGACTGTGCTGAGACTGAAGACAGTACGTACCTTACCAGAAATTCAACCTGAGCGTCGTGGGATCGGAAGGGCGTTTGTATTGGGATTTAAGGATTATGACGATTAAGTTAGTAATAAGTAGGGAGAATATTTCTGTGATTTTACATATTTTTGTCCGTTGCTTCAGGTGTAGGTAAGTGAAATTTCTTCACATTTGGCTGGAATTGGATACTGTGTAGATTGATATGTTAGTACATATTTGGTTGATTTTTCCTGTTAGAGCATATTCGTGTAATTATAAGAGCATATTTTGCATATTTCCTTAAAATAGAGACTTACTTCTAAAACGTCTCATGTTTTCATAGAATCTATTTTTTTTGTGAGCGTTCATTGATTATAGAGATCTTGTCACAATTTGTTTTTTCTTTTCTATTGATCATAAAATACTTGTGCAAATATGGGTCATGTCTTGATATAATATTTTTTAAATCAAGAAGAAAAAATGAAAGAAGACATACAACGTACTTCACTAAAGTACAACGTACTTCAATTATTTCTCCCGAGAAGTAAGCTAGGTTATATTATGTTTGCACAAAAATATATTTTTTTCATTATAAACTATGCTTCTCCTGAATTTTATCAAGAAAGTTTTATACAGGAATATAGTTGAGAATTTTTAGGCCATAATGCATATTTTAAAAAGCATTTTTCATGATTTTTATGGCATTAAAATCTTCTCCCTAGTAATAAGCATGAGGATGGAGATGATGATGATGAAATGAGAGGCAGGAGAGACGAGTGAACCTCAAGAAAATACGTGCTGAATCCTCCATAAATTCCTCTCGAAAGGACGGGGTTCGAACCCCAGCCCTGGCGGCAAAACGCGAAAAGGAACAGTCACTGGAGGATTTACATGCCTCAACGCGGAGCATAGGAGGCCAATAATCTTGTACTATAGCTAGTAACAAAGCTGAAGCTGACGCACTTTGGATTCTCCCACACCACTTAGCATCAACCCAGAAATCAATGAACATATTGTTTCCACCACCTGTTAACTGTGGATAAAATTCTACACGGAATCTATCGATCAGTTCTTGGAAGAGTTATCTTTGATACGCTTATCGTTTCACTTTGTATCTGACAGTCGACTCGTTGAGAAGGATACTGACACCTGCCTGTACGCCCATTATCGACCAGAGTCCTGATCAACAGAATTACGATCGAACAGAGAAATAAAAGCATTCATTTAATCATGAAACGACAAATCACGCCCAAAGATATTGAACTTACAGGCTGGTATGAAAGGTTATTGTAGCATGAATAACAACGTAATGGAATTGTGTTAACTTCCGGAATATCAAGTTAATAGGGCAACTGAGAGACAAGCTTGACATGCTATTATTGAACGTTATATGTGGCATGACATTATAAGTAGCTACCAGAAAATTCGCCGAATACTCTTACCCTCCTAGCTAAGCACTGAGCGGTAAACAAATATTCTGATACATAATAAATTAATTTTCGATTATGTGTTAACTGAAATAACTCTCAAGAAAGGACAGTGAATCCCAGGAAATAACAGGCTTAAATTAACATTCGTGTTCATTTAATAGTTTCTCACATGAGATTACAGATGTGCTACCAGGTGTTAGAGATCACTTTATTAATAGCAAACTCCCCTTCATAATCACCCGGCCAAATTATGCGACAAAAAAAGTTTTCAGCGTAAGTGATTAAAGAACTTGAACATTCATAGACTTCATTAGTCGTAACTCGTATTACCGTACTCATTTCAACCATCGTCTTCGATTTTCCACTTCTCTTAGGAGAGAGTGAAGAGAAAATCCAGTTATTTTGTTTGACTCGTCTAACATTCCTGATGCAGTTCCTCATGTGATCATGTGCTTTGAATTTTCCCGTGCCACTGCACTTCCTACGTGTTGAAGAACACCTCTTCTAACTACATATATTACAAGAGAAATTTACAATACGTTGGAGGGCGAGACAGAGGGCGGATGTTGGCGACATCTATACGACCACCATGAGAAATGCCGAAGAAAATTACAATAATCACAAATGACGAGCCGATCCGGTTAGCCGAGATCGCCAAGTCAGTAGGGCCTTGCGATCCCAGATGGAAGAATCGCGAGTTCGAGTCCCGCCTCGGGCATGGTTGTGTGTGTGTTTGTATGTTTGTGATTGTCCATTCATCCTTCATCATCTCATACTTAATCCCCCCAGTGCTAACAATCCTGGGGTGTAAAAATGGATTCGGCATAAAAGTGCTGACCCCCCCCCCAAAGAAGGTCACTTGCACTTGCCCCAGGGAGAATATGACTAAATGTAGGTGGGTTCGCGTGGCCCTGGAATGGCCTATTCGCGTCAAACGACGTTTTCATTAAAAGCAGGCTCCCCATGGCGCCTGGAGAAGCGTCGGAGGCAGATGTCGTCCACTTGGACGCTACCGCGCTTATCCCAACGCTGTGCCTAGGCGCCGCGGCTACTTCAGACTCCGACCCCGCCCACTCCACCCTGCTCCCGCCCCCACCGCCCCCGGCCCCGCCCCCGCTACCGCTCGCGGTCCATAGGCCGCTTTGAGAGGCGCGGCGCGACGCCTCCGCACGTGGCGGCTTTCGGGACGGCGCTACTGCGCTGCGACGACACATCTCCTTGCCGACCTTTCTTCCCACACCCCACTGCGTACCATTTTTGCCCCGCAGCATTCACAGTGTCCACCGGGCTCGCGAACTCGTTTTTTATTTTCCCGGTTCATATCATATTATTTCCAAAAATTAGTTATTGTTCTTGATACCATGCACCAATCCAAACTTTTGTGGTTGTGAAGAATAGGGAAAAGAGGATAGGGGCACTGCCTGGGCGCTTCCGACCCTGACCCAGCACCGCTGCCGCTTACAACACTCTGTAAGAAAGCTTGTATGAATAACCAATAATAATTTACCGGCCCAGTGGCCGAGATCGCTAAGCCGGTAGTTCCGTAGCGATCTCGGAGCGAAGGGTCGCGGATTCGGGTACCGCCTCGGGCATGGTTGTATGTGATCGTCCTTTCACCCCCTATCGTCACCATGTCGTTTCAACCTCATAGATACCATAACGTTGAAATCCAATAGTGGTCGCTAATGATCTAGAAGTTGATGCAACCTTAAATAACATAATAATAATAATAATAATAATAATAATAATAATAATTTATTTGCCTGTTCATACCTTTTCACTGTTTTCCCTTTGCAATACCCTTTTCTCCTCAGCACTAAATTTAGGGAGTCAAGGTAGGTGCTACTCTTACGCCTTTCATACTTAATAACATGAATACATGACGGTTTGCATTCATTTCCCCCTCGATTTTACTCGGCTCAGAGAGACGTGACGACCCGTCACAAAGATAGGAACTTGTTTAAGAAAAGTAACACCACATTCCAGAGCAGGAGGTAACACTTACTGCAAAAGTCAGACGACACCTGAAATAGAACCTCCCTTCTGAAATTATATATCTTGCAGACTACATGAAAAGTTTCTCGCAAGGAGACATCGCGCTGAAGAAATTTGTTGTAGCGGATAAAGAATATACAGATTTGTTTTATTTCTCAATACACACAAGATTTTCTGATTCTGAAAGGGACAGTCGTAAGCTTTGTAAAATCATACTTGTTCATGATTATTATTATACATCCCAGATTCTACAAAACGACTGACGAAACAAAGTGTAAGCTTCGCTTACATACCTCACAATTAACCTTACGTTTACATCAAGTACTTCTTACCAGACTGCTGAGACCATATTTGATTTAATTGGCCAAAAACAGTTAAAACTGTATACGACGTATGGGGGAGAAGATCATTTGCGCACGTTTCCTTGAATTCAAGAATCACTTCCCAACATTTTAACTATAAATACAATAGTTGAAAGATAAATAAAAGATAAACTTTTTTTTAAAGCGCGAGATTAACAACATTATTTGAAAAACTAGACATTTTCGTTCCCGAGTTACAGAAAACGTATTTGCAACGGTAAACGAACTGCAGATTTGACTTTTCTGCATTGCTAACAAAATATTAACTCACCCTCAGCTCTACTCCTACTAATACAAGCAAAAGGAGTGCTCAACATAACGTGCGCATATTGAAGCTACATTGATGTCCAGAAGCAAAACAAGGGGCCATCTCAGCATTTGCACAACGGATGAGGGAAACTGGACAAGATCTGGGAAACTGGACCTGATCGAGATGGGGGTCATTAATCGAGATGGGGGTCACCCGGAAGCTGAAGTACATTACTTGTTTCAGGCGTATTAAGTATTTTTTTAAATTATTTAATACGAATGAATACTAATTCATTATATGTCATTGCTTTGTCATTCTTTTTGATTATCAGTATATCAGACCATAATCACACACAATCGCGTAGATGAACTATTACCTGCCGCAGTACTTCCCCAATCAACTCGTCACGAAACGAGAAGAGGCATTATGAAAGGTTTACAGCCCACTTGCCCCGTCGAGACACGCTATGTCATTCAATCAAGGGAGAGACTCTGGGTTGCCATGGATACGGAGGATCACTGCCCCACAGCGGATGGGAACGCCAATGAAAGTGCAAACACTGCGAGGAAGGTCGACCGGGAACTGGCTGAGCAACCACACGAACACACGCGTTTCCTCTAAGGCATCAAATCGAAACCACACTAATTGAAGATCGTTTCAACAGTTTGCGAGAGCGAAACCTAAACCTGTATTTTTCATTAAATATGTTGACGAACTGTAACCGAATGAAACTGTTTCCGTATTTGGAAGTTTTTCATAATATGGAGCAACTTATGTTGGATTCACGTATCAAGAAGCGAATAAATATGTAAACTATTTTTACCTTTGGTGGCGGTCTCTTAATTAAAATTAGCGGCATTTCGTCAAATAATAATGGACATTGGGAATCACAAATAAACACAACTGAAATCCGATTCAGAAAAAGTGCGCCTGCCCTGACAGTATCCATCATACTTCGACTGTTAAAAGCATTGGATCCATAAGTAATCACTTATTTATTTATTTATTTATTTGTCAACAAGCAGTAAAAACTGTATATGACGTGTGGAGAAAGAGATTTACCTGCGCACATTTTCTTGAGGGCCAGAATAAAAAAACACGAAAAAATGATAACACACAAGTTTTTGTAAACAAAAAATATGGGGAAGTCGATTCTAAAACGCAACCGGAACATTTTACTATCAAACATCAAAATTCTGACCGAATCTGAAATGTGTTAACAGACACCGGAATATTGTTTGAAACTGTTTGATGGCGTGGTTTCTGCACGGAACCGGTGAAGAATAGGAGGACGACGAAGCGGAAAACCTAGTCAATATTAACAGATGGGAAAATTACACAGAATGTAAGAAAAGCAAAATGTTCTTATCAAAAACAGATAAAGAGAAAAAAGTGGAAGAGTTAGGCAACATTTAATCAAGAAATATTTTAGAAAAATAATTAAAGAGAATTAGTTATGAGAAGAAAATCAAATCTTCTCGTTCGTTGAAAACGCTGAATCTGCTAAAAGAAACGTGACAAAAGTGTTTTTCAATGTAGTGTCATTAAATACTTTCCAAAGCACAAAGCAAACACACGGGATTACATTCGTTATTGAAAAGAATCTGAAAAACCAATATCCTCTTTTATAACTCTGTATAAGAAGAGGTTTCGTGTAATTCAATCGATGAAGAGATTAGCAAACTGTTTGAAAAAGAATTCCAAGGATTGGGAAATGTCTCCCAGTCCAAAAACTGTTCATTTAGTTACTCTGCGAAGAAAAAGATGAAAATCAATCTTTACCCAAATGTTCCTTAGACTTTTGAATATACCTATTCAATTTTACAACAGTTTCTGGCTGTCCCAAAGGTTCTGCGTGAGTTCCACATTAATTGCAGTCCCACAAGACTTCCTTAAAAAACTGTAAAATTCGTTCGTAAAATTCATCCTAATATTAGCCGCAATATTAAACTATCACGAATAAAAACTAATTGATTTTACAGACATGAGTCGAAACAATACAAAAAGTGGAACTAAATGTTTACAATATTGAAGAAAGAGAAGCGTATTTGGAAGCGAATGGAAGGAATAGATCGACAGAATGGAATTTTAACAGATTACCAAAAAATAAGCTGAAAGTAACAGGAAGAGTAAGCAACTTAAGAGGAAGCAAAGATAAGGTAAGACTTAAATTATAGAAACATCATTGCATGTGATTCGGTTTAAGCTTTCGTGTGTATTGTGCGTCATGCATTGTCATGTAAAATGTTGTTTCTGTTGTTCGTTCCCCCGTGTTTAATGGAAACAATTTTTTTATTGTGGTGTGAGAAAAGTTATAAAAATGATTTATAAAAAGTGAAAAATCTGTGCCAGATTTGAATATTAAAACTGTTGCGAAATGTCCACAGAAAACGTGAGTGCGAAAATTTAAAATATAGTGATACTCTCCGTACAATTGGTAGTGAAGCACACAATGGTTTTAAAAAATGTTTTCCTTGCTCAAAATTAATAGTACGAAATCGGGAGTGTCGAGAACTTATGATGTAAGCGGGTGGGGAATACGAATATAGTTCCACCTACATATGACATATGTTTCAAACGTATTACTATTTCTTTCTCTCAACCTTGTTCACACAGAAATTTTATTTTAGAAACGGAGAGGAAGCATTTCTGCTGGCATTTCTTTGCCTTTTATTAGACTCCAGTTTCAACTGACTAGGCCAAATTATATCACTACATGCCTTCATACTTCGCTACCAATTCACTTCTTAAAGAATACTCACTTAATACATGAATGGGCAACACTTGCATTTCGCAACGCTGAATGTGAATATTACGCACATGTGAATATTATTGAACAGTATTTGTTGCCATTTTAACAATACTATAAAGACTTTCAAGCGTTAAATACTTCAGCGTAACGCCTAAACAAATGTTTTACAATTCAAAAACACAGAAAATGGTCCAAAACACTAAAGGTATTTAGAGAGTATTTCAGTCAACACGATTTTTAACGTTTCGCTGCTGTAAAATTGATATTTTTGACGCAATGTTTAGCTACTTTGGTGTAATGTCAAGCCATTGTGGCCGGGGGAAGAGAACGAATAGCGACGGGGTCGAGGGAAGGGCAGAGTGGCATATACTCCTCCTGAAGTCTCGCATGCTAGTCTGGAGCTCTTTTTTGAAGGAATCCGGCAAGTGCGTCTTTTTTCCAAATCTCACACTCTCAATGAAAACAAAGCTGTACTGCACGTGAAGCACTCAGCAACTAGTCGTAGGAAAGCTGTACTGCACGTGAAGCACTCAGCAACTAGTCGTAGGCAATATTAAATACCTAAAAAAGTGATGCATTTCTTATCACGGAGGTCACACCCTCAAAAAGTAGCATAAGTATGAGACCTGAGTAAGTCTGAGTACGAATTAGATCTCAAGTCCAATCGTATCTCACTATCTCAACACTTATTTTACTCTTTCATTACGTATCTAGACTATAAATTTGACTTTTTTCTTCTTTGGCGCAACCCACCCATACGTCTCCCGTCACCAACACACTTCCGCTGATTCGCAGAGGGACGTGTGAAGCGGCTCTTCGCAGGCGCGATGTCCGATCAGATGTCGATCGGGTCGCTCGCCGTCCGCCCACGACGTTTATCGGCCGAGGCTCCGCGGGGCGGCGCTCGCGAAATTGCAGACCCGTGACGCGGAAGGAAGATTCCCGAGTTGAAGACTTGGCGCAAGCAAAAACACTACACGCCAAAGAATAGTGAAATCGTTTTTTCTTCGTAAGACGCAACAGGCTGAGGTTTCCCACAGTTTAGAGATCAGATCGCTCGTAGTCATCACTAGGTAGCGGAGTGCAAATCGCGATCGATGCATGTAGAATCAGCGAAGGACGAAACTAAGATCGCGGCACGTTTTCTCTAGGATTTACCGATTCTCCTGCCTACAACTGCTCCATCATTTAAATCCAAATTTCATAATATAAATCATATCATCATACATCAATCAAAACCATCCATCTCAAGTATGGACGGAAATACTAGATTCTGAGGATCGTATTGAAGTCAAGGGGCGCCACAGACCAATTCCAGTTGGCCTGTCAACCGCAAACATGAAATCCTGTATCCAATAACGTCCTTGAACTGCGCGGAAGATGGACAGATGAGGATGGGCGAATACCCCATTCCGAGGCAGAAAGGAACGAACGACAGGATGTAGAACGAACGACTACGCGCATTGCGGTCTGTTGTTCACGATACTGCTCCAGCATACGCTTGGAATTGATCAGAGGATACCGCGTACACAATTGATTAAAGCTGTCAGGCACTAGAATAATTTTCTAGCGAAAGGCTTCCGTCGATTCGGCTACTTACCTAATGCCGAAAATTCTGCCATCATCGGAATTCAAATTTAGGCCGGGTAAACAAAGGTTAAGGTAGCCAGATCACATTTGCGTACGCTAAAGCAATGCATTGATGAAAAATTTACTTGAAGAAATAACAAATGTGAATGAAGACAGCCAGTGCCTAACACATTGCATCAAAGAGAAACCTATACACGAGGAAAAGAACAACAAGGGTACATATTAAATCATCTCGAGAATATTCCGACTATAATCGCAAAAGCGATCAAACTACTTGATTGTAACAATGGATCTATTAGGCAACTACATGCCAGCAATCTAGTTTTTTCGATGTCAATTAGTATTGGTATGTATTCCACGATATTATTCCGATATTATCTACCGAAAACAACACATTATTATTGCAAGAGTCATGTTCTTAATAATCCTTGATTCCGAATAAAAAGTTTTCAAAAACTAACGAGCCTTCCTCACTTTTTATAAATACGTCACGAGCGGATATTTCGATCAGTCATTTTCAACAACGATCGACTTGTTAAATCGAGCCTTCTTAGCAATCTTGTCGGACTCGTCTTTGAAATGAAAGAAGCATCTCTAAAAATTAAGAATTAATTTCGTTTCTTAAACATTAGCTTGATTCATTAATTGCCGGGAATACAATGTTTTCAATGCCAATTCTAAAAGACTTTGATGATACATCACGGTTTTATTCATAACTAACATCATTAAAGATACTCCTCATAACGACGACGAAAAAATTGCAAATTCGGAAGCATTACAACGTCCTTTGATACATACCACTAACCGAATCGTCGTTAGGAACAGAAATCCCAAATACAACCGGCTATCGTAAAACGAAGAGGCTCTTTTCTCTTTTTACACAGTCCTTCACCAACAAGTAATGTGACGTCCAGTAAATTCCAACGACGTTCGGCTCATTAACTCAAGCAGAGTCTTCCGGCTCGTCCCCGAGTCCCCGCGCCATCGGTGAAAGGCGCGGGAAGAACCGTGCTCTGCTTGCGACACCCATGGAAAGCAAGACTCTTCCCATTCGATTTGGAGCCATTTCCAACTAATTCTCTCTCTCTCGCTCTCTGAACTTCAACAAAAGTGAAAGGCTCTCCGACCCACGTAACAACAGTGGAGCGACCGCGGCCGCAGACCAAGTGCTTGGGCCAAGTGCATCGCGCGGTGCGCCCGCCTCCAGGAAAACCACGGCACATGCAAGAACCCGGCGTTCCTGCGCCAAAAACAAGGTGTTTTCCGCGCCGAGACGCCATGTAAGTGGAGCCCCCTCGCAATAAAATGACAACGTCCAAGCGGCTTCCAAACGTTCCTCTTCGGTGGGCGCGTAGACAGTAGACAGTCACTAAACAGGAACAGAACCTCTTGTTGCCATGGTTGTGACTTTGACACTCTGGAATTGCATATCGAGAAAGATGGAAATCGTACAGACAGAAATTCTACGACAAAACTATGATGTGATTTGCAATCTAGGTCAGTTTTCAAATAAATAATAACTAACATGTTACAAATTATACGAATACCTTTAGATACTATTTATAAAGCTTTCTTTTACAGGACAGGAAAATACTGTTCATTTGAAACACGGGAAATTTCTTTTGCAGGAGTGAATGGTTAGCACCAATAAACACATTAAAAGTATTAACAATCCAGTTTTGTAGACATTTAAAATTCCAGTATAGTGTCTATCAATGAACAACGCCTCATAAAAAAACAAATTACTACCGTAATGCATAACTTGTAGAGCAATTATTTTACGAAAACACTGATCATCTGAAAGGCTTGAGAAAATAATAAAATCATTACCATGATATTCACTGGAATGATCCCAACGTATTTCTCTTAAAAAAACTTGCACGATCAAGTATTGCTTGAAAAACTTGCACTATGAAGGACGCACACGAAGAAACGTATTTTAAAATTAAACATAAATGTTGTTTTCATATACGAAATGTAATAGCACGTACGCTAGATCCAAGAGGTAGAAATTGTTATAAACAAATTAGTGCAAACAATACAAGAATTTAAAATCTAAAACGATACTGATTCAGAACAGACATTACGCATTTTACCAGCACAGAAGGCCAGTTACATTCCTACTATAAAAATATATGAATACCTAAGATGTCGATATGGCCGGAACGGTCTCATTACATTTCTAAAGGCCAGGTATTCGAGCCTCAGCTTTAACATCAGTGTTTGTGCAAGTCAATTCATTGTGATCACTCATCACGTGCCATATCCACCTCAATGGATTATTTGCCATATGATGATGGCTTTAGAAGTCGTTTCCACCCGATCATTACGGACGAGCATCCGTCAAGTGAGATCGATACAATGTCTGGGCCCCCAACACCTCAACAACTGCTGAACTTCACGGTCCACAGCTGACCGGAACGAAAGACAGTACAATAAATATTGACCCGAGCGCTTGCGTAAACGGTACCGATTACAGCCGAGACTCGCGGGGGCGCGTCGCGACCGTAAATTCCCCCTGACCCGCCCCATTGGCAATCGGCGCAACAAGGGACGCCAGTTCGTGACCCGCCACAGCGAGGCGCCGCCGCCACGCCCCCCCACCGCTGCCACCGCCGCCTTTAGCTTTCCTTTTCCCTGCCGAGCGGTGAGAACAGCTCCACCTCTGCTCGTGTAATCGAAAGAAACGAATTGATTGTTAATTGCTAGGGTCACGGCTGACACCGTAGTAACAACCGTTCATTTTTCCGATCTGGAAAGGCTAGATCTAGGAGTGCCCCGCCGGAGTGTTCAGGGTTGATCTCAGTTTCTACGCACTGAAAAAGATGGTCTGTTTAATTTCATTATCTGAAATCAATTACAGAAAGTCAGGCTTACGCTAGCTAGATTTATTTACTACCGTTTAATATGACATTTTATGAGTTACTCACGAAAGCCTGGAATTCCCCTTCCCTGTGCCTTTCACGCAGTCGCTATCATCTACAGCACTCCTTTCTCTAACAGGCATTGAGAATTGTCTCACCTCAATCGAAATAAATTGATTTCTAATTGTATGGGTCACAGCTGACACCGTAGAAACAACCATTGTTTTCTTTGATTAAAAAGGGAAACCGCAACGACACGTACTTATTAGCTTTGTTCGACATATTTCGGCAAAAGGCAATTGTCGGGGGCGATGAAAATTCTATATCCGCAACGGCATGTCTTGACGAAGATACCACCAGTTTTAACTCTCGTCTTTCACTTTATGAAAAGTTAATATGCGAAATAACTATATAGTTCCTTGAGAAGAATAGTGTTATACAGCCACCACGAAAATTTACTGAGTAATGATTCAGTAAGCATAAGCAAGTTATCTAATTCATTTAGATCTTTGTTTTACTTTTTACGAATTGTTTTGCCGTCTGGAACTTATATCATTCTTGTTTAAATTTACGTTATACAACAAGTACAAAGATGAATTTATGGTCTCAATTTCTGATGTAGGGGTATGCCCTACATCATAAAAGAATTTAAAACACGCAATCTCAGGTTAGTCTATGATTTCAAGTATTTCAATCATTGAATATTACATTTATTATCTGTCAATGAGTTTCATACTTGGGACGACCTCTATAATATGATAGTTTTCTAAAATGTTTGTTTCACCTCATATTGGTATTTCAAGAACAAAATTAATTGGAATTTTCCTATCAGAATAAATTTTTGTAACGGGCATTAAAATCGGGTCGTTAAAACAACTCGCTAATACAATACGTTACACAGCATATTCTCCATGACGCAACGTCACGACAGTAGTTACATGACAAAATTGTTACCTGAAAGAATAAAGTGATTCTCTGCTAGTTATTCAACACCATCTGCTTTGTGAAAGAATAATCATGAGAAAGCAAGATGAGAAAACGAGACTTCTCATAATTCGAATAAGACAGACGAAGTTCATATGTGAGAAGATAGAGGACAATTGATGTTTTCAAGAGTAGGTTCATGTGAAATGTTAGGAAAACTATTACTGTACGTATCTAAACATTTCTTCCGTTCCATAACAGTTGAGCGCTGGTTTTACTAGTTTTCCGCATCTACTATAATTAACAGAATTACAATGTTGCTTTACAGTGCATTATATTTTCTTTACACACTTTCTCCTGTCCTTTACCTTTAGTTACCCTTAGAATAATGTTGACTTGACACCACACACGAAAGAAATTAAGTGCTTGCTCTTTTAATATTAAACTGAAAAACAATTTCGAAGCTATACAAATACAAAATGAATGTAGGTCACCTCTATTTATAGTTTCGTAACAGGAATAATTTTTGCTCCACTGGCACCGTCGATAATTCTGCGTGACGAATCGGCTCTGAGTGCGCGCGTAACCAGTCTTGGGAGTGGTTGGACGTGAGAGCAGGTATATACAAAGAGGAAACATTGTATTGCATACGATAAAAATGTATCAGCGCACTGGAGAGCGGAAGATGAACAAAGGTCATGATATCAACACACGTATCAAAATCTGTGTTAATGGGTTGGATGCACGCGTTTGGCTCATGTGATGCAAATCGTTTTTCATCGGCATTAAAAAATATGTGAGCAAAGTATTGTGAGTGAAAGCGATATGTAAGGTACAGGTATGTTCTTTTTTCATTCCAGAATGAGTCAAAGAGGCCGAATCCGTAATCAGCTGGATAAGTAAGTACTCAACACGCACGATTCACTGCTTACTCCAACCCTCACCACTAACAGTGGTGAATCAAATAGGAGGGATAACGAGAACACCTCCCATGCAACACGAAATCGATATAGGTGTTACTCCACTACATGGCGCTGTAGAACAAAATTATCTAATCACGTCAATGCAACCCGCAACACACTCGGCAGCATTTTTAATCTATATCGTTAAATAACTCCTAAGCGAGGCGTTCTTGGGTTCTCGAACATTCTATTACATTTTTTGTTGGTCCGGCGCTTACCGATATTACCTCTGCTCACAGACGTGCAGAATCTGCAAGTAAATGTGAATGAGAAGGACAGAGAGCGGCAGAGACAGACACACAGAGACAGCAAGGTGAGGGAAGGAGAGAGAAAAGTGACAAAGAGAGATGGGAGGGGGAAAACGGAGATGAAGGGCAGAACAACGTCTGCCTAGTATCAAGTCCTAGTATCAAACACAGTATCTAGCCTAGTATCAAGTCGTAGTATCAACCCTCAGAAGACTCCATTAGATCTGCCAAATTGCTACATGATTATTGTCTCCCAGTCCACTTCCTTCTCTCCATCTCACTCTTACAGTTGCTGCATCGAGCAGTTTCCGATTTACGGTCGCGCCCCCAGCGGTGACTGGGAGAGAGCGGATTCGATCCCCAAGGGGCGGCGAAAATTCGCTTGAGGCGCCTGCCGGGATCGAATTCGAAGATCAACTGCTCTGATCAGAGGTTTCTCATCCAATCCCATTGCCGAACGCCAATGATTGGGGTACTGGAAGCGTCTTAAGACTGCAATCAGGGGCGGATCAAGAGACAAATTTTGGGGAGGGGAAATTAAAAATGATTTGGTCGAATGTGTCATTACATATTTTGTAAAACGTCGCAGGCTGCACTCAGTTCATGCTGCGATATAATTTTATTCGTTTTAATCATTATCTGCAACTACTTGTGTTTGAAAATTTCGTGACAAGTTAAAATTAATAGTTAAAGAAACATTTTAGGGGGAGGGGGGGATTTCCCTCATTTCCTACCCGTGGATCGGCCACTGCTACAATACATAAAATTTCTCCTTCCACGCCTTACCATTCCTTCCACAGCTCCCTGGCGCTCAATCCTCTTTTTCCTCGCTTATTTATTTAAGTGTTTCCAGGCGCCTTAAACTACTTTGGTTATTAAGTAGTAGTGCGCATA
>JAHLJT010001482.1:0-18817 GCA_031308135.1 Acheta domesticus
AAAGAGTAACAAAATTATTTTACGGTAAGTTTCGAGCGAAAAAAAAGCGACAAATTCTCATGTAACTATTTCTACTATTATGTTATTTCTTGGTTTTCTTGAAATTGCGATTGTAAGTTGATATCAACTAGCATCGCGTTTTGGAAAACTTCCATTTCTAGCATATGTTTAAAGAGTAAAAGAATTCTTTTACGTAGGTTTCGAGCGACAAATTAGCGACAAATCTATGTAAAATATTTTACTTATATTGTTTTCTTGGTTTTCATGACATTGCGTTGAAAAACAGCGTTTTGGGAAATTACATTTCTGGCTTTGTTTGAAGAGTAACAAAATTTGTTTTATGGTAAGTTTTGAGCGACAAAAAGCGACAAATTCCCATGTAATTAATTTTTAAATTTATCTGTGTAGTTCCTTGGTTTTCTTGTTTTTGCGATGCTAACTGATATCAAGTTAGCAGCATTTGTTATAGCAGTGTCAAAATGAAGAGCGACAAATTTTGCTTTGCGTAACAAATTAGCAAAACAAAAAAGCCCGACAAATTTGGATATTAATTTCAAATTTTTTTGACACTTTGCGATTGTAACTTTACGGAGCTCCCGAGCGCGGGCGGTGCGGCGCGAAGCGTCGGCCCGACGGCGGATGGGCGAACATTGAAACGGCGTGATTCAGACTGGAGTATCATGAGTAGAAGCGGCCGGAAGATGGGAGGGAAAGTAATTAGTTAGTAGATAACAGTGATCTTGAGTTGAGCCCCCCCCCCCCAATGTTGAAATCATAATAAAGGGAGTGAAGCCCCAGGATAACGGAGAAATTGTAAATGGGATGTAATGAAACACAGGGAAAGAACAGAGTAAAGCTCCTGTGAGCACCAAGGGCAACCAATTTGTATGGCGGGGGAAAAATTTGGTTTATATAAATAAAACGGGTTCTTGTTACCCACAAGTTTCCATTGTGCATGTGATTGGATCCGGAGCCCATTCCCGGTCAATGAACCCTGTCCCCTTTTTCTTATCATAAATCTTGTGCAGAGTCAATCCACGACTCCGTTTCAATATATATATATATATGTAATAGTAATAAAAATTCAATTGCAATATCACTCTAATTCTAATGCAAATATTAAGAAAGTTTTCAGTAAAAGTTGTTAAAGAGTTAAGAGAATTCTCTGCATTAAAATATGCAAATATTTCAAAAGAAAATTAATATTAACCTTGAAATCAAATATTGCAATAGTGAAATAACTATTCATTTACATATACAAAGAAATAATCGAACAATTATTTCATAATTCCTATAAGTTTAATTTTAAAATTCAACAATAGTACAATAAATATAGACATGTTGAAGTCAGTGGTCACCTCTAGAACATTAAATACAGTGTAAATATTAAATTATGACTTTTCTGTTTAAATGTATAGTTTTGGAAGACACATACATGTACAAAGTTCCCTCTTCACGGAAAGAATGCGAACCAAAATTAGGACTGTTCTTCTATCAGTCAATGAAAAATGATAAAGGTATATATTACCTCGCAAACCAAGCCGAACTCAAAGAAAACTAGTGGTACTACAGAATGGCACAGACTTTCCGGTATTAGTTTCCTATTTCCTTTTGTCTCGGTTAGCTATTCGGCCTTGCTACATACTTTTGCCAGCTGGCATCTGTCGCCGCCCAAACTACATTTTTTTCGGCATTTTCTCAATTTTTTGGTTTCCTAATAGGAGATCAGAAATATTATTTCAATAATATTGCAGAACAGTAAAACCTTGTCCTAAATTGAAATTTTCTTTGACAATCGGGAGATGTTTTTAAGAAAATAACGTTTAAGCGGTACTGTAAATGCGAAAAGCTATTTTACACACGAATAGAAGCTATTTTACACAGACAATTTTTGAGTTTCGAAAAACATCATTAGAAGCATTTAAAGCACTTACACTCACAAATACAATACTGTTTGCAAATTGCTGGAAATGTGCATATTAAAGGGGTGAGAGATCTTTCAAAAAATTACATTTTTTTATTTTTTGAAAAAAAAACAAAAAAATTCCCCAAAATGAACTTTACGTCATATTAATGAGTGCAATTACCATTATCCGTTCCACAATTTTGAAGAAAAAATTTGGAGACTTTTTGAGTAAATGGCATTTGAGCGTTTCTGAAAAAAAGGAAGTTTGAGCTAGTTTTCACAGAAAATGGTTTATTTCGACAACTTTTACTTGACATTATTTATAGCACTTGTACTTATAAATATAATAATCGGAATAAACCGCTGCTTATATAAATATTAACGAAGTGAGAGACAAGTCAAAAAATGATTTTTTTGGTATTTTTTTAAAAAAACAAAAGAATAGAGCAATATGTCATCTCATAGAATACATTAGGCATTATCCTTACAAAAAATTTAAAGACAAATTTGGAGCCGATTTTGAAAAAAAAATTGTTTATGTAATTTTTTTAAATATCACATATTGCACGGAATATTGCCCGAAAACTACTAAAATTTTCAAAAAATAATGCATGACCTTTATGAAGGAACTCCCCTATGGGAATAAATTTTACTTGAATAAAAAAATATCTATTTTTATTTCGTAGTTTTTTGGAAGAGGCCGAATAAAATTCAAACTTCGCAATTTTCGAAAATTCAGAGTTAACCGTGAAAATGGGCGATGCCTTTTTTATAAGTGTATTTTACTCCATTCTTACTAAGAAATTTAAAGAACAAATTTGGAGTCGCTTTTGAGAAAATTTTGAAATGTCCGGAGGACTTCATGTAAAGAACCCACAAATTTTATAGAATCTTTCAAAATCTCAAAGCTTTAATTCGACCAGATCGCAGGGATTTCTTCAAATTGAAAAAAATCTACATATGGTTTAGGCGATAGTAGTGTTCACAGACGGACGGGACGGTCCGACGTTTGCGTTCAATTGGTTTTTTCGGTGTCAAGGACCACAAAACAGGAATTCTGGCTACACCACGTGTATGGGATTTTTTCTTGATTTAGCAAACTGGATTATCCACTTTTTTCGTTATCATGGTCCGGCAATGAATAGAGTATAGAGTTAAATTTGTTTTTGAAAATTTAATAGAAATGTTTAATATTATCGATTCTGTACGTGTGAAACAGATTATTTCTGTATTAAGATAATAGTTGTAATTACCCAGAGCAGGACATTCTATCATCCATGTTAACTTAAAACACATGGATGGTGATTTTATTTTGTTGTTGAAAAGATTAAGATGCATAAGATTATCTCGATACCGAGTGAACATACACTTACATGCGATTCCATGTAATTGAATTTCGAGTTTAAATCTGGCTATCTTTGCTTCAGTAACTAAAAATTCACACACTGCAGACAAAACAAAAGCAACTTTCGGTTGCCATCGGTTGCAATTCGGATCTCAAAACGAAGCAAGATTCAAGACCGACTACAGAATGAAATGTAGTTGGTCTTGCAAGTTCAGTTATTGTATATGGTCATGCCAATTTCTTCTATTAACTTTCAGATATTAAAAGTTAGTGTTTATATTATAAACCGATTTATAAGAACAAGTTATAAAACTTCTGGATATGACAACCTGTCTTTAAAAAAAAGATTTGGTTGACTAGAAAGTTCAAAGTTGGTCCTAAAAGAAAATCCATAGTGCTTTAAATTTATGGATGTATTGAGCGTAGTTTTAATTAGAGAAAATTTAGGTTTCGAACCAATTTCAGAACCAGTTTATTTTTATACGACCGTCATCACGCAGTAGTCCTTTGCAATAAAAAAATGCACCAGGGATTTTTTGCCAGTCGAATCATCCTCTGTTTCAATTATCGTTGAATCCCCTTCCATCGAGAGCTGCTCTGACGAGGTGAAGCCGTTCGCTGCGCGTGGGAGCGCATGGGCCGCCAGTGGATTAGCGCGGCGCGTTGGATCGCGAACGATGCGCACGCCAGAGAGCAGCAGCAGCAGCGGCGGCGGCGGCGGCGGCGGCGGCGGGGGCGGGGGCGGGGACGGGGGCGGCGGCGGCGGCGGGGGCGGCGGCGGCGGCTGCGGCTGCGGCGGCAGATACCTGTTGCAGCCGCGCGCCTCCCACGCACTTTGACGTCCAGAACGCTGCCTCTCCTTCGGCTGGGCCTGTGAGTTCTGTTGTTGTTGATGATGCTGATTACTATTACGATGAATATGATGATCATTGCAAAGCTACCTCTCATTGTGGCGGGAATTGTTAGTTGTGTTTTTGATTTTGAAGCTGATTACGATTACGATGAATGTGATGGTGATTGCAAGTCCCACATTGTGGTTGTGCTTGCATTCATTGCGGTTGGGCCTTTGAGTTTTGTTGTTGATTGTGATGCTGATTACGATAACGATGATATGATGCTCATTGTGTTATGCTAAGTAAGTAAACATAAAGTACAGCTTATGGCTCCTGAAGCATGGGCTCTGGGTTTATTCTACGACTGCGCGACTGTCCTGTCCAGTGCTCGTAGCCCTCTTTTCTAGTGGCGGCAAATTAACACCAGCGACTCGCCTCCCAGCTCCCGTCGTAGTGGCGGCTTCCTGAGACGGCGAGCTCCCGTAAAGGCACGCTGCACACTGCCGGACGCGCGTTAGGTTCAAAAGCACAAGAGATTGCAAGTCTACCTCGCATTGCAGCTGGGTCCGTGAGATCTGTTGTTGTTGATTATGGTGCTGATTACGAACACAATGAATATGATGCTGATCGCATTGCTACTTCTCATCGTGATTGTGCCTTTGAGATCTGTTGTTCATTATGATGCATATTATGATAACGATACAATACTGGTTGTGATTATGATGAATACGGTGCGGATTGAAATTACGTTGAATATAATATAAATGATCCAAACAATTAATTGGTTATTAGTGGATATTTTTGGGTATAGTGAACAGCGAAATTAATTCAGACATTTTCAATTTTCTTGGAACACTATTAGGTAGTCTCTTTCTGAGGCAGCCTCAGAAACACATTGTATTATGAAATATTATTAAAAAAGTAGGCTACCGTTCAAAACTTTCAAAGACAAAAGGATGAATCATGAAGAAGCTACAGAATGGCACAGACTTTCCCGCATTAGTTTTCTATTTCTTTTGGTCTCGGCTAGCGTCCTATTGTCAGCTGCCATCTATCGCCACCCAAAGTACATTTTTTGATGTTGTTTTAAAATTTTTGGTTTCCTAACAGTAGAACGGAATGATTATTTTAAGAATATTAAAAACTGAAATACTTCGTCCTAAGCGGCAATTTTCTTTGAACTAGTGGTGCTACAGAATGGCACAGACTTTCCCGTATTAGTTTTCTATTTCCTTGGGTCTTCGCTAGCTATTCGGAATTGCCACATACTCTTTCTTGCCAGCTACCATCTATCACCGCCAAAAGTACATTTTTTTGTCATTTTCTTAATTTTTCGGTTTCCTATTGGTAGAACGGAAACATTAATTTTAGAATATTAAAGAACACAAAAACCTAGTCATAAATGGCAATTTTCTTTTAAAAATTATGTGCCGTTTAAGAGAAAATGGCGTTTTAGCGCTACTAAAAATGCGAAATTTGAAGCTCATTTTCACAGAAAATTTTTGAGTTTTCAAAATACTTTATTTGAAGTTATTTGAAGCACTTACACTCACAAATATAATAATCTTTACAAATTGCTGGTAATGTGCATATTAAAGATGTGAGAGATCTTTCAAAAAAATTACATTTATGTAATTTTTGAAAAAAAAAAAAACTCAAAATAAACTTTACGCTATACTAAAGAGTGTAATTAGCACTATCCGTTACAAAAGTTTCAAGAAAAAATTTGCAGCCATATATGAGAAAATGGCGTTTGAGCATTTCTGAAAATGCCGAAATTTGAGCTACTTTTCACAGAAAACGGTTGTGTTTTCGAGAAACTTTACTTGACATTATTTAAAGCATATATACTCGTAAATATAATAATGTGAAAAAATCGCCGATAATGTAAATATTAACGACGTGAGAGACAAGTAAAAAATTTACATTTTTGTAATTTTTGAAAAAACCAATAGACCAATATGGCTTTTATGTCATCTGATAGAGTACATTTACCACTATCCCTACCAAAAGTTTAAAGAAAAAATTTGGAGCCGTTTTTGAGAAAATCTTGTTTTTGTAATTTTTTAAAATTGCACATATTGCACGCAATATTGCACGAAAACTACTAAAATTTTGAAAAACATTTACATGACCTTTATGAAAGAACTCAATATGCAGAACAAATTTTATTTGAAGAAAAAATCTCTATCTTCAATTTTGTAGTTGGAGAAAGACGCCGAAAAAATTCAAACTTTCACAATTTTCGAAAATTCAGAGTTATACGTGAAAATCGGACCTATGCCATGTTAATAAGTGTATTTTACTCTATTCATACAAGAAATTTAAAGAAAAAATTTGGAGCCGTTTTTGAGAAAATTTTGAAAATCCCCGGGGGCTTCATATAAAGTACCCCCAAATTTTGAAGAATCTTTTTCAAAATCTCAAAGCTTCGACTAGAATCAGATCGACCGGGGAATATCCATTTTGGAAGAAATCGTACGTATGGTTTAGGCGCTAGCAGTGTTCACAGACGGACAGACAGACGAACGGACGGACGGACGGACGTTTTCCTTTCAATTGGGTTTTCGGTATCAAGGACCTAGAAAACAGGGTTTCTGGCTACACCACGTGTTAGGGGATTTTTTTTCTTAATTTAGCAACTGGTTTTATCCACTTTTTCGTTTTCACGGCCCGGCAATTAATTTTTTTCCGCCGAAAATTGGCCATTTTTTCGCGCAGCATTACATAACTTTCCCTATACTACGTATATCACTCCGTGTATACGTACGTATACGGGAAAGTAAAAATGAAGGTCTTCATTCTTGAAGGTACATTTTTGAACCACTGCACAGAATATCACTACCATGAATAAACCATGTTCGTACTATGATATTTATATACAGAACCTCTATGCCTATATTGAAATAATATCAGTTGCCTTTTCATATTCACATCTTGTTAACAATATGCACAAAAAACACGTTCTCTGGTACACATTTCACCATCATGTCCAATGATTTTCGAAGAGGACTAACCATTTGTTTATTCTCAAATATTTTTTCAAACATCAACAAGTTTGTCTGACACCCGTTGGATACATTCAATGAATCTTCAAGAATTACAATTGCTTCCCTCAACATTTTTTCATTATCATTTCTTCTGAAAATTAAAAAGTTAAAAAAAATATTTTTAATTCTTAGGTGGTAAATAACACTTCATGAAGTTTGTAATTTCATATAATTAGAAAAATTTAATTAGTTAAAAATAGTACACAATAAGCAAGATACACATTTACCACACCAATAAAGTGCAGTATGAGGATCACAGTCGTCAGATATGTTTGATGAACAGGCATGGTGTTTCACTGGTAGTCTTTGTGTGTTTGCCCAACATATCCACTGAAAGTTCAACAAAATCAAACAAGAATGAAAAATAATAAATCAAACAAATAAATTCTTACATTTATTTATCTTAAAAATTACCATTTTAACTAAAAGAAATTCTATCTTCAGGTATGGTCTGTAATAATATTCTCTACAAGTTACCTTATTAATTTTTTAATATTATTGAAAACACATATCAAATACATGTTTACCATTGTAAACAATCCTAGAAACATTACATGCAAGTCTGTTTGGATTATCTTCCATTTTTAGTTTTTAGCATGTAAATTCTGCAATTTTCAATTTGCATTCTGCATTATATTCTTTGATTGTACAATCTACGTCCTGAAATTGTTATCCGAATTGGCGTATAAATAATGACTATACTAATTTGGTTGTTTATTTTCACAATATGTATGATTTCAAAATGATTGTGTATCTATTTGATAATTAACTGATAGTGTAAGGTGAATAATTGGTATATGTACTTACCACATTTCGCATAACAACATTATCATTGTTGATGTTCTTGACACAATATAATCATTGTCATTTAACTTTCTCCTTTTCTGGGGAAAACTTCAACCTGTTTCTTTTTAATGTCTTGATTGATTTTCGACTCACTTTGGAAACTTCTAAATTTACTTCATACTCCGTAATAAAGTTTTTACAACGAAGAGATCAGTTAAGTCTACTGTTCATCGTTCTATCAATAGATGCCATCTTGCCCCCAAAAATGCCCAAGTCGTTCGCAGCGCTTATATAGCAAGAACTGTGAGAACTAGCCTCACATTAGCTTCAGTTTTAGATTGGGAGTGAACACAATTATCTCTTAAACCGTGTACCACCCTAAATATTTGACATCAAGACCATATGTGTGGGCTGGCCCTAATGGAATCAAGGCCCACTATTCCTATGATAAGCGAGCACTAGCATAACAAATTGAAAATTGCGCTCTCCGTCATATTGTAGGCAAATGCGGGCGCAGTCATATAACACTGGGTATCTTAACGCTATTTTTCCGGGATATTACAGACTCAAAACGTCGCTAAATACATTGTAAATGTTCCTATGAACTACGATTAATAAATTACGAAAAATGTAAACGTATCTTGAGAAAAACGTAATTGGAAATAGCTCGTGTTGTTTGACATGCAATTGGTGCCCTTTCAATCTGTATCCAATAAATGCTGTATTATTATTATTATTATTATTATTATTATTGTGTTGGTGAAATTATGATTCCCAATATTTCTGTAGATAAAGGGAACAGAAAAATAGCTTAAAAAAGAACAAAGTAACAATAGAAAGTGGTTACAATTGTGTGTGTCACTTAAGCTACAAAGTGCTTTTATGAAGCTATTGTCAGTTCTGTGCAAGCACACACACAAAAGTTGCACCAATAAGAAAACTTTTAAAACAATTAGTATTATTTCTAGTAATTTTTTTGACTGATTGATTAGTGATTCCGGGCGCGTGAACGGCTAAGATCATTATTTCCGTAAGTGTAGTGCGTGTTTTGCTTGGGGAAGTGGCGGAGATCTCCCGCTGGATGGCGAGATCCGGCACCGATCTACCGACGGCTACGGGATTTCTCCAGCCAGGTATCTCCCAACAGCAAGGCACCGCCCCACCCGGTAGAGGTTCAAAGTCCCCGACCGGTCTGTGAAGTGCGTAAGTGTGTATGTAAGTCAGGGGTGAGGATAGGACAAGGAAAGATCGCGAGCGATCCTTGGCCGGTTTGTTAGGGTTGTGCTCCGGCATTCGCTTGTTTGCTAGGGTATTGATTAGAGAAACCACGGAAAACTACTGACCAGAGCTGCTGGCCGCTACAATTCTCCTCTGGATAGTGACAGAACTCGGTCTAGCAAGTGTAAAAAATCCTGCCACCGACGGGCCTCGAACCTCGTACCTTACGGTTAGAGACACTGCAGTGACATCAGTTGATGCCCAGCACCGTTTCTCCTGGTCTCTTTCCAGTTTTCAGACCAATTGCACAAATCAAACATAAGTTTCCAAAATAAATTTCAACTGTAATATTTTTTATCATTCTTGCATCATTTTGTCGCCCTTCTTAACTAATGGAGTTTTTTTCTGAAGGAGAGATTCAAATTATTCTTTAAAGTGAATTCATTAACGTAAAGCTTGGTACACAAACAATTTAATTCTTAAGAAAGCTGTAAAATGGCCAAAACTCATTCAATATATCTTCGTATTTATAATAATGCGAACACGTTTTCAAATGAATAAAATACCGGGTAAGAAAATGTAAATATACATTATATATGCAGTGTGCAAGTATGCTAGGACCAAATAAAAGTGAATGTTTCAATTAGATGAAAAATACTCAATTTTTTGCTAAATGAAACATGTCTTGGTTGTATCATTTGAGTTTTTGAAAGTTTGCTTCTCTTAACCCTAATGCAGCTTCATTTTGGCCTTCATGTCACAGAGCTAAGAAGTTCTCATTATGTATTTCTATTGATACATAAATAATACAGTCTGTATGCAAGACAAAAGCACTGCAAAGTAATAATTTACTTGGAAACCACTCACAATTCTTCCCACACGGATATACAACATGCCTGCAACACCATCTAGACCTACAAGGCCTGCGCACCGCAGTTTTTCAAAGCCAATATGGCGGCTACAAAAGGCCGACTCGTTCGAGTTTAGGTGATTCAGATGTGTACGTTGAATAGCACTTTAACTTTCGAATTGTGGTTATGTAGGTATAGACTGTTGTTGTTAACAGTGAGAATCATGGTGAATAAGGACTGTGTCCCCAGTGAGGGAATTATGATAAAAAGTGAAGAGTGTAAGCTGCTAAGATCAGTGTTTACTTTCAGATTCGTGAATTACATTTGCGATCATGGGAAACTGAGAAGACTTCAGTATTCTATTGTGATAATGGACTAAAATCAGTGTTCCTTTAAACATACACGACTGTCCCGTGGAGCTATGCCTTCTTTGTTGACCAATTGTCGTGCTTACTTGAACCATCCAAGCACTTCTTACAGAGAAAGTCCTCAAAAAAATAAATTGTGTGTTTGCTTGCTGCTATTGAAGAAAGCGCCAAAGAAAAAGTTGCAAGATTAAGTAAAATATTTTCAGTACTTTTGATGAACTAAGAAGCAAATTGGAGTTGCTTATTTTGGACTATTATTAGTCGATCATTAATAAGGAAGACGTTACTCTTTTTCAACATATTGATTGTAATTGTGCCTCTAAAATTATCAATTCAGTGTGATGGATAAAGAATCGAAACTCAGTGTTTATATTTGTAAAAGAAGTATTAGAAGTTGGAGCCACTTCAATATCAGATAGTGTATGTAATACAAATGAAATTAATGGTGTTTTAGAAAATGTTAGGTTAAAGTTATGTTTTAATACAAGTAGTTATAATAGTCCTCATGATGGTTTTGCATTATTATCAGACCTCTTACTTTAGATCAATACCACAACTTCAAAATTTAACACACCTGTTGTTTTATGCTGGAAAACATGAAACTCCTTACAACGAAAAAAGTGCATATCAGTACAGTTCATGTTTTTTCATATTGCCTGCATGCGATTTACCATATAACCATATTCTTATAAATATTTCAAATATTTAAGGTTCATCATATTTCCTCATCCTAATACAGTTATGAGATTGTGTTCATTTCGTTTAGAACCTCAAATGAAATAAATTGAATTTTTTTTAAGCGTACAAGAAACCAACACTTACATAAATTAAGTGATAGTGATAAATCAGAGCCTGTCACGAAGGATGAGATACATTTAAAATCAAGACTTGCAAAATATTTTGCAAAAAAGTATATTCAGAATAGAACAGATAGGATTTCATGTACTGTGCGTTGTAAATGGTGATAACAGTATTAATAGAAAGTGCATGAAGCTTTTTTCGCCTGAAAAGGAATACATTTTTATGAACAATCTTTCAGCTGAAGAATGTAAACCTCTTTTCTGTTTTTTGATAGTGTAATATTGTTGTCTGGTAACCACAATTTGACTTAGCATTTCAGTTTGTATGGCCTTTTCAGGCGGCCATCTTGAATGACTGCTCAGGCCTTGTAAAGTATGTCTAGGTGGTATTGATGCCTGTCAGCACCTCCAAAAGAACTAGTTTCCTACAATATGGCGCAGAGTGCAGTGTTCAATTTGTAACGCTACACTAGCGCTACATGTGTATCTAGGAAATACTATCTAATATCTTTGAATGGAATAAAATGACAGGTTGGCAATGTTGTGACGTCATGGAGTCTGTCAACTTGAGAAGACGAACGAAATCAACAACCACAGAGAAAATGGACTTTCTGAAATGACGTAATGATTGATAGAGAATTTTAGTGGGAGAGGCGAAACTCACTGGAGAATTTGGATGGAGAATTTGGATGTACGATGCAATGTGCAATGCAATGTGATATTGGCGGTAGTATTGACGTCGTTGTTGTTTTCGTTGATTTCGTTCGATTGACGACAATACTACGGAAAAGTAAAATGGACTAGAATATTGGAGAGAGATTATATTAAGATAGATCAAAGGATATTTTGTATAAAATGTAAGAATAATGACGACAAAATATAATAGGCGGAAAGGGAAAATATGAAGAAATATGAACAGAAATGAGACGGGAACCTAAGCTTCAGAAACTACAAAAATAAGTTCGCACATATAATTAAAACATTTGAAACATATTTTAATAAATTATATTTCATAAAAGAGGTTTTTTTATGTCAGGCAAAAAGAACTCAAATAACGTAGTTACAAAGGACAACTAGCATCAGAGTCAGGGATAAACAATGAGAACATGTAAAAAGCAAAACAAGTTCGGTTGATAAATGAAATATTTTTTAACAGATTATGTCTTGATCTGGTAGAGGGAGGGATGTATATCTGCTGGCAGTAGAGAATTTGAAGTTAGATTCCAAACGTGATTTAATCGGCGAAGTGTAAACGCGAATGTTTAAATATAATATTTTCTACTCTCATTGTGTAATGGTGTCATTTGATGACTGCAACCCGCTGCATAATGATATCCATTTCGATACAGATTTCATTATGATACAGATTCTTGATCAATCACAGAGAAGCTTACAAACCAAATTTTAGCACTTCATTAATCATTGAGAATCGTCGTAGTAAATGTTTCGTTCGAGCGTGTGTATTAAAATTGCATTCAATATTATATTATGTTTCTCAGTTTTAATTTATTGTTTTATTAGTAATTTTTACGTCAAATGTTATTTAAAATAAATTAACTTGTAATTTCCCATTGATTGTATTTGATTAGCGCACTGCTGGTTATTGGAGAGCACATTTGAGTGACATTCAGGTCTGGACGCAAGTTATTTTGTGTTATATGTTGCTGCCGCCTACTTGTCCTAAAAAACCGGACAATTCTTTAGTTTAAAATGCCTAGTGAATGGTGGTTCTTTCTGATGGAGTTGACATTTCCAGAAATAACAGAAAATGTGAAAATGGTGACGTCGGAATATTATTGCCACAACCTTTGTACTCCCTGACAGGCGGTCTGGCAAAACAGTCACCTGCGGTAAGGTAGAGAGGTGTCCGCTAGGTGGCCTTGGCTGAATCCTGCATGTCGACTGCCAGGAAACGATTTAGTGGAGAAGTTTAACTTATAAAAGTTACCATAAGTCGTAGAAAAAGTACCGTATGAAACTCGATGTAATGGGTATTAATACACTCGTGTGAAGTTTACGATACGAGTGAGGATACTCGCTTGAATCGTAGTATCACACTCGTGTATTAATCTCTTTAGTCCTGAGGTATCATATATGATATCTTCGTCTTTTATTTTTTTCTATGCAATTCTAATTCGCAGAAAATTTTGTGACCGAGGTATCATATAATATAAGGATGCCGCTTCTCGGCGCTAATTTTTTTTGCGTTCATTTGGGTGTCAGTAGATGGCAGCATTACACGAAGCTCTTGCGTTTTCTCAGCGTGACGCATGTCTCATTTAAATACAGGTAACTATCACTTTCTTCCAGGAATTTGCATGTTTTTATGAATACTTCTATCTTCTAATACTATGTTAAAATGTTTACAATAATTCTGCATCTTATAAGATTTGTAATATAAAATTGAGGGATCTCGAAACTTGAGGTATCAAATGTGATATTGTAACAAAATTTTTGAGGTTATGTTTAATATTTGTACATTTAACTTTGTCACAACAACTGAGAACAAAAATTTTCGGTCTAGTTAATCGGATTGATCCAGTTCTATCTGACATTGTTTGATGATTCTGACAACGATGAGCAACAATTAGTTCAACAATTGTTCAACAATAAGACAAAAAGTATAGTGACAGCTACGATTCAGAAGCTTCTGTAGTACCGTAAACGTTCTAGTTTGTAGAATTGTAAACGGTTATAGTTTTGTAGAATTGTAAAATGCTCCAGTTTTGGAGGATTTAAATATTCTAATATTGAAATTTACTGTAAAAGTTACTTCAAAATTTTTGTAAGTCAATAAATTGTTTGTCAGTAAATATGTGCTATAATATATCATCAACTATTTTTCAATAGCTTTTAAACATTATAAGCATTAAAATACCCAATACTAATTATTCTCTGCTTAAAATGACACGGAATAGGAAAAATATTAAAAAATAGTATTAATAAATGGTCGCCTTAGCGTCCTCAGGTACTATACATGATATCGCCTTATCAACAATGTAATTTATAAAAAAAATAATGCAAGTAATTTTGTCTTATTTAACACAAAAACAACCCATTTATTACAAAAATAAGTAAATATGAATTTCCTCCTCAGCTCAGGACTGAAGAGGTTAATACCCATCATTACATCATCGTTTCATAATGTACGATAGTAAGGTTAGAGAAAGTTTAAGTCAGAACAGTACATGATTTAATAGGAAATATTAGTCTTGAAATGTAAGCAAGTCAAGTAGGTCGCGGACGGTGGAAAAACTTGCAAATTCGAACATAGTGTGGCACGTCAAGAAATGATGGAAGGACGACTTTTAGTGGATGCATTATCGTATTCAGCGACTAGAGACCAGTATTTCATCACCAGTAAAGTTTAGTAATTAAGAATAAAAGGACTTTGCATTTAGTAAAAGTTCAAGGCAAGAATGCCCTCGTAAGCAAGTAAAATTGAAAGATAAAGATTTCTAAAATTATTTTTTTTTTAAGTTTCGATGGTCATCATTAGCTAGGAATAATAAATTTAAATAACAATAAAACTTTGTTAAAATTTAATTCGAAAAGAAAGAGAATAAATTAAATAACATATGCCACTTTGTCGCTGAAATATTAAGTCAGAAAAAAAGTTTTTATTTCAAAATTAGTAAATTTCTGACATAAATAGAGGCACTCACCAGCCGGATGCTTGTATGGGCGATACATTTTTTCAGTTACAAGAAATAGATGAGCTCTGAGATATGCAGGTTGGAGGTTGGAGTGATTTTGTATTCTATATGATCCATAGAGCATCGGTATCAAGTGTATTGTGGCGTCATAACAGTCAAAATTAGTTGCATGCATTTCGGAGACTTGAAATGCTCATATGAAATAGTTGCGAGCGCGTGCTGAAGAGAGACGCTTCGCAAAACAAAGGGCTATATTTGGGCAACGTGGAAAATCCGGACGTGCGCTGCCACGGGGGCAGGCTTGTGAACCCCGTCGACAGGCTGGTCGGAGAAATGCGGCTGGCGGAAGCGCCGAAATGATGCAGTTCCGGAGCCAGGCCAGAAGGTATATAAGATGGCCCGGATGAAAACTCCTTATTCTGTTTCTTGAGCTCGTCCATTGGTCATCGTGGGTGGTGCGGCTCGTGGTAGGTCGGCGTGCAGGCTACGGAGGTAAGGGGATGAAACCGGCGCGCACGTGTCGTGACGTGAGGCAAGCGGTCGTGGTGACCGGTAACGTGACGGTCTAGTAACGGTCGGTTATTATAGCCATTGTAAAATTTGTAAATAGGGATTTCAGGTGTCGGTGCACATTATGTGAATAAATATTCAATATTTTTACAAGCGTTCACGTATGTATATTCTTGTAACGGCCCCGGCCATGACGCCACAGTATTGAATCCTCTATTGTGACCGTTCGTGTAGGTCGGCCGTGGGGAAATTTCGTGGGTAATTTGGCTCTGTTGAAATTTTGAAAAAAAAACACAAAGTTGAAAGCCACAAACATTAATATAATTGAATCTCAAAAAAAAAACAACACAAATTGCAAAAATACCTAACATGCACAGATAAACAAATGAACAAAGAAAAATACAACACTGAACAGCGTAAAAAAAAAAACTTTTTGAGGAAAAATCAACTGCAGAAATTTGAATTTCAAAGTTGGCACAAACTAGCATCACAGCAACATCTTCTGTGACAAAAATAAATTGAAATCCAACAAATTGAATCAAAGATATCTCTGGGGAGATGAGTACACATAATAGTACATCAGAGGTAGAGCACAGGCATTCGGATGACAAAATGCCTCAGCAATTTCTGTTTACAAAAATTGCAATTAACCCTTCCTCAACATAACTGCATAGCATACATAGTAGTTTCTTGCAAAACAATTCACTTCAATACAAAGACATATGTTGTGTACAATAAAATGAATAAACATAGTTTTGAAAACACAGAATATTCAAAAGAAATTGCAAAAAAAAACTAAACATGTGTGTTTACACTATAAATGTGAAACATTTATTACAACCTACACCTTTGGTTGAAATAAAAAAATATGTTGTATTTTTACTCAACAGGCATCCAAATTTCAATAAATATTTCAAGATATTTAAGTTCACTTAATTCAACCGTCCATAGCAATATACTTTTATAACTCTTTAATTGTTCATAAATAACCCAAAGTTTCTAACTTGATTTGGATTTTACACTATCATCAGAATGTTCTTTTTGATTTAAAGACAGAAACTGCACTTGTAGTGTATTAACATGACAAGATCTATCACAAATAAGTGATGTTCTCCCCTTAGAAAGACACACTACTTCCAAATATCTTTGAAAATTGTCCCCAATGATTATGGAAATACCAATGGTCGGGTATATCATACATTATGCAAGAGTGTTAATGGCCAAAAAAATATTAAACAATCTGACAGTGAACTACAGGAACAACACTTCAACCTGCATTCTACAGTCAATTGCTTCCAAATTCTCATTACTTTTTTATAGTATCACTACAAAATTGTTTTGTCTTTAACAACCGACCCTTATTTCGGTGGCCGTGGCGTTCGCCACCAGCGCACAACTCACAGCGAACTAAGCGGCTGCCGACGCTCTGTCTTGGGCCTAAGCACGGGTTCTCTCTGTAACCACGTCTTACTCCAAGACCAGATGCCTACGTCGAAAACGCGCATCTGCGGTGTGAATTTAGCCACCACTGGGCCAAACCTCTTTTTCGCTAACTGGAGCTCGCGGTCCCACACCATCAGCTTCCAAATTCACGCTGCCGCTTCTCGAAACATTCTGCGCACTCTCCTTACACCGCGGTTACAACCCCTTTTTTCCGCGTAGGGGGGGGACAACTGTCTTCCCCCCGCCACCCCTCCAGCGACCGCTGATAAGGCGACGGGTTACGTAATCGCGCGGCGAAGCACGCAGACGAGGTCTTTCTTATCGCCAAATAGTGACTGAGCAAGCTCAGGATCGCTACACTATGACAGAGGGAATTATCTCAAAACGTCATCAATACTCCTCGGCCTAATTAGTCAACTAAAAACCGAGCTGCCAAAAATTAATGAAATAGAGTAAAAGTAAATTAAGAGGTGATAGAGGGCACCATCACAACATAGAGAAGTGTACATGAAATTGGACATAAAGAAGGACTTTTGGTTAAGAAGGTAAACCTGATGAAGAAACTTGGTGAGAAGAAGCCTAGGTACCGTTAAATTAATTCAATGTTGTATTGTTCTTTTAAGTTTATAAAAAATTGTTAAAATTTTTGTTATTATAAATAAATTTTCTCATTTCTTTTGAATTTGAAAGCATTTGATCTTTTAGTAAGTTACCATTATTAAAATATATGGTGTATGTCGTAGCTCATCAGCCCTAAACAAATAATAAATGGATATTTTTATTTTCCCCATTAATTAACTTTATTAATGGAAAAGTAAAAACATATATTATTAAGTAAAAGCCATTTTAATAAAAAAACAAACAAAACAGGTTATTTCTTTGTTTAACGCGTGGCAGATAAGCCTACTCGCGTCGACTGTGGGCGAGGGCTCACACGTTCTTCTTTTGTCACATACGGACACTAATTTACACTGGAGTTTGCAACATTAATATAATAGAGTCCTTTCGTTCTGAATATTTCAAATAATTCTAAAAGCAATCACAGACGCTAGAAACAATGAACGCCGAATAAGGCTAGCAAATTTCAAAAGTGAGTGCTGCGCCCAACATGGACCAAGAGGAGGTTACCGCAGACATAAGTAGCCGAGCTGATAAGAAAGCACCGCGTTTAGTTTCAAACTACGATGTTATAAGAGCAAACTTATGCAATGTCGGTGGGAGGGCCGTTTGGTAAAAACCGCTGTAAAATGTTAGACCAACATATGTTGCCTTTGAGACCTACTACAAGCTTGAAAAATGACTTGTGTCATTTGTAGAGGAAATAATCCATTACTCGATCATACACGTATATAGTCCGTTGATGGTGATATGACTTCCGCGTATGAGACAAACGAAGCTGAATGAAGCCTCTCGCACGATGTTCAGGAAGGTAGCTGGCAGTGCATTTGTCGACCCGAGAAGTATTAATGAAGTTTGAGATAATGTCACTCTGTCATAGCAGATTCAATACACTTGTTACCGATGCATATGGATCACATAGAATACCCAATATCCGAATCAAGAATGGAAACCGATACCTAAAGGACTGCGTGTCTCGTATAAGATACTGCTCCAGTACCCAACACGAATTGATCGGAGAATATTATGGAATGTTATCATTTCAAAGCATATGAACTCTAGTTCCATTCATAGATCATGATAGATATTGTCCGTGCTAGTTCCGGATATCGAAAATTTACCACCGTCGCAAACGAACTAGCACACCTCTGTCTATCAAAATTCAATTTGCAGACTCGCAGCGGAAAACTATCGCACCGATTAATATAAACTGTGACGGTCGTATAAGAATTGGTGAACATAGAAGAAAATTAAGCAGGAGTGGAACCAGAGGTAAAGGAAATGAGAGAACTACAAGGAAACCAATTGCGAACAACTTCGTCCGCCACAAATTCCAATGGATCCACCATAATTGGAATCCCGTACCTACAAACGGAATTCGTGATAGTTGCGATTCTCTCTGTCATACTTCCGAACTTGTTGAACTATTGAAA
>JAHLJT010001483.1:0-10672 GCA_031308135.1 Acheta domesticus
TTATATATTGTCACCTTATGTGATGAAGGATCGGCATTTAATGCGCGACATTAATTAACCTGAAATTTAGAAATAAAAAAATAATGAAAATAACACTCGAAAACATTGCCAGGACTTTTCATCGCTTCCTTCAGTCTATCTTTCATTGAGTTGAACAATTGGTTCTGCGTTTTCCTGAAATTCTTTTAAATACCCTTTGTAACTCGTTTGACCAGTATTAGGAAACAGAGTTGTACTGCAATATCCAAATTAATGTTATTAAAGTATTTTTTATTATACGCAATTGTTCAACTTTTTTTTAATTTTCTCGTTGAGCGCCTAGGCGGCGACACACCTTCGCGGCGATACTTTGCGACAGAACTGGAAAACTATGTATTTAACCTGTCATAATCTGCTGTGGCATTATTTCTAAAAATTCGTATTTTTCTAAATATCAGAGTAAATAAAGAACTCACCCGGACGATTATTCCACAACGTAAGTATTGCTAAGACACTTATATGAGATTGGAGAATAGAGGCCACTTTAGGTCGAGTTTTAAATAAGTAATCGGTTATTATAATAAGATGTTATGATACGAATATCCCACAATATTTTTTCACTTTGTAAAAATTGTAAAGTAATAGTGTAATTTGTATTTATAATTGAACGTTCACGCTGTGTAAGCTGAAGATTAATGTGATAATAACTAATTGTACGCCATAAAATATGTGATATGTTACTTGTGATCTAATATTTTTTCATGATTTTGTAGTTCTGAAGTCCGATTTTATGCAATGAAGGAAACAAAGATGTTTTCTTTTCACCTGAAATGTTTCTTACAAGTGACCAAGGAGCGCGTTAGGTAATAATTTCCTTCCTCTACAAAAAATTGCTTGTAATTGTACAATATAGTCGTACAATATCGTTTATTATCGTACAATCATTATAAGTTGACAATATTGCATCGAGATAATTCGGAATGCACGAATGACCGGAAACCCGAACGCCGGAATAACAATGTCGAGAAGAACGTTACGAGATTTGTTGTAACTCTCATATTTATGACTAATCGACTTGAGAATATTCATTTTCTGATCTGTGTTTCTGGTACTCCTAATACTCGCCAATTACGAACTCTCGAGTTTATATTTGTCACTACATGACACCCACTGCTACCATTTGCTTCTTGATTTCCATGTTCGCCGCCATGGACCAAACCGACATTGTCGTATTTCTCCATTACTTGTCGTTCCCCCGGTCGAACGATTATGAAAACGATTTTGTCAGGAATTGTCCGAAAAATATATCATTCCAGGGCATATACCTAGGAATCTTTTACTCATACATGCCTCAAGTGCGACGTATCACTCTGAAAATTTTCTGTCCTTCGAAGAGCCACCGTGTTCACACGCGATTCACTCCGCGAATACGTATTTTGAAAGACAGAATGCTATCTTCAGTACCACTGAGGAGGGGTAAAATAGACTTTACTTTGCAACGGAGAGCGTGAAAGCATGCTAGACATGTTTTCAGGCACTTCATATGTTAAGGTCATTACATTCGTCAGTGTAGTGAATGTTCTTTGTGCTTGGAGACAGCGGTGTTTCCATTCTCGCTGCATGGTGAGGTCTCGGCGTCGACCTAGACGCCCTCGGCGCAAGATTTCTCACTCCAGGTACCTCCTCCAGTGGAGCACCGCTCCAACCGACACTAAGTTCAAGCTCCCGACTGAACTCCCGACTTATGAGGTGGTGTAGTGTAGTGCTTGTAAGTGCGCCTGTGAGTGTCTGTGTAATGGAAGAAGAGGGATCAAGGAAGAGGATGGAAAGATCGCGCGCGGTTCGTGGCTGCATTAGGGTCCTGCTGCATTCGCCTGATATTGATAGGAGAAATAACAAAAAAAAACAGCTATCAGTGCAGCCAACCCTAGAATTCTCCTCGAGAAAGCGGTTGGACTCGACGTAGCTAGAGTCGAAAACCTAGCGTTGTTCCAATAAAACATAGAAAATTCTCCAACTTCAGAACTCGAAGTCTAGGACCTCCGGGTGAAGCACACTGCATTGGTCATAAACATTACCCTGAACCATTTCATCCAGGAAAGTTATATTTATGGACGAGAATCAAAGCAAGATGCCATCTCAGCGTCTGCTCAATGGGTCCAGGACAACTGGACGAAGCACCTGATGCAGACGGGTCGTTCGGCCCTCTGTGCCCGCCGCCGCCGCCGTCCGCGCGTGCGGCCGGCCGAGGAGTAACAAAACCGCGTCCGCTAAAAGCTGCCGAAGCGGCCATTCTTTGCGGCGATGACGCTTAGCGGATAATTTATACGCGCGGCGCCGCGATGCGATGCGTCTCTCGCGCGTGCATTGTGTGGCCGCTGGAGTGTTCATCTCGCTTCCAAAGAGCGTCAAAGGGAATTCTTTAATGTGCGTCCGAGTTAATTGAAATGCAGCCAACGCGACTCGTAAAGAGGAGAAGCACACCACGCTGTTATGCGTCTCAGATTGGATTGGACGATGAGTTCGGTGCGGTGACTGGTTAATGGGAGAAGCGTTTGATACTGACGCGCTTGAATTGGCAAAGCGTTGACGTGCCTCTGCACAAATGTATTTTCCTTGAATAAAGATTGCGTTGCAATATGGAGTGAACAATTGTAACGTCATTATATTCGTACGAGCTATGTTTGTAGATTACCATGTACTTATTGTCACTACGTTGCAAGATAACCAAATTTGTAAGTAAATGTTTCAGCTACCTTGAGATTCCTGTTATTTGTTATTGACTAAAATGTATGAATTCTTTGATGTTCGATTTAAATGATATGCAGAGTATGGGACACAGAAACAAGAGACAGGAGTCATGTTATGCGCACAGATTGGATTGGGTAATGAGTTTGGTATGGCGGCTGACAATTGGAGCAAAGCTGATTGGCGCTTCTCTTGTGACGCGGATGAACTGGCAAAGCGTCTATGTCTCTCTATACAATTTTATTTTTCTACAAGAATAAAGAAAGTACAATACGCAAGATGTAGATAATACTGTGTGTTTATTAATGTGTTTATTGTGTTGCACAAACCAAGGCAATATGGAGGTTCTGCATGGCGTGTTCTACAAGAGACCCTGGGGAATGAGATCGGTTCGGAGGGCGAAGGATATGTGGCGGGAAATGGTGGCAAGGACGGCGGCAAGGACGGCGGCGAGAGCGGCGGCGAGGAGGGCGGCGGCGAGGGCGAGGGCGGCGGCGAGGGTGAGGGCGGCCAGCGAGGGCGAGGGCGGCGGCGAGGGCGGCGGCGAGGGCGAGGGCGGCGGCGAGGGCGAGGGCGGCGGCGAGGGCGAGGGCGGCGGCGAGGGCGAGGGCGGCGGCGAGGGCGAGGGCGGCGGCGAGGGCGAGGGCGGCGGCGAGGGCGAGGGCGGCGGCGAGGGCGAGGGCGGCGGCGAGGGCGAGGGCGGCGGCGAGGGCGAGGCGGCGGCGAGGGCGAGGGCGGCGGCGAGGGCGAGGGCGAGGGCGGCGGCGAGGGCGAGGGCGAGGGCGGCGGCGAGGGCGGCGGCGAGGGCGGCGGCGAGGGCGGCGGCGAGGGCGGCGGCGAGGGCGAGGGCGGCGGCGAGGGCGGCGGCGAGGGCGAGGGCGGCGGCGAGGGCGAGGGCGAGGGCGGCGGCGAGGGCGAGGGCGAGGGCGGCGGCGAGGGCGAGGGCGAGGGCGGCGGCGAGGGCGGCGGCGAGGGCGAGGGCGGCGGCGAGGGCGAGGGCGGCGGCGAGGGCGAGGGCGGCGGCGAGGGCGAGGGCGGCGGCGAGGGCGAGGGCGGCGGCGAGGGCGAGGGCGGCGGCGAGGGCGAGGGCGGCGGCGAGGGCGAGGGCGGCGGCGAGGGCGAGGGCGGCGGCGAGGGTGAGGGCGGCGGCGAGGGCGAGGGCGAGGGCGGCGGCGAGGGCGAGGGCGGCGGCGAGGGCGAGGGCGGCGGCGAGGGCGAGGGCGAGGGCGGCGGCGAGGGCGAGGGCGAGGGCGAGGGCGGCGGCGAGGGCGAGGGCGGCGGCGAGGGCGAGGGCGGCGGGGCGGGGCTGAGGGGGCGTCGAGGGCAGCTGGGACGGCGAGCATCCAGGCGGCAATGCCCAGCGTTGTCGCAGAGCTTGGAAATCGAGATTAATTCGCTAATGACCAAAAGTGGAGGGCCCCATTGTCTCCCCGGCTGGGGGCGGGTGCCCGGGAGGGGACAGGGATTTCTGCAGCTGCAATTGCGGTCTGGGCCGCCGGCCGTCCCCGCGCCGCTTAGCCGCTGTCGCCACAAACAACCCCTGCCCCTCCTATCGATTCCGGCAGGCTCCTTTCTACGGGGGCTTCGGCAGCTTCGTCTCTCCTGCCGCCTTGCTCCTATCCCGTTTCAGGGCTCAATTTTTTCAGGATCATGTTCCTCGTTCTTTACTTCTGGTAATGTAAAATTTCCTTACCATCTATAGTGATCATGCGTAGTTTTTTTGCAAGAATATATGCAACGTTTGCAACAAGTAAATTTTACTTCAATCAGGGGCGGCTCGTCCTAAGGGGCCACAGGGGCCGGGCCCCACCAAGATTTAATAAAGCACAAAAATATTTATTTATCTTTATCGTAATCTCTTTGTGATAATTGTAGTTTTTTATTGGAATTCTTTATTCGTGAAGATCGACAATTCGTCTCCAGAACTCATTCCAAGTCCCAATAACCAGGAATGGAGGGTCATAGTTACTTGCCGCACTCAAAGATAGCGTTAGTAGCATTCAAGGGGCCGGCCCTCTGTGGGCCCGACAGCCGGTAACTCCGCTCCGTTTACAAGGTCGACGCCTTTCCGCACTGGGCCCGAGTACTGCTTGCTAATTTTAGCAGCCCTTGGGGCCCGCACCATCGGGCCCTTCTCGGAGGAACGGCACGCTGAGCGCGCGGTTTTCAAAGTGCACGTGAAAGTTCTGCGCGCTATAAGATATAACACAGTGGATTCGTTACACCGTTTTCAGTTTTTTTCACTGAGACTTGAAGAAAAAAATGATATTAAACTGTTAGTAGCACATCAACCGAGTGTACTTTTCATTTACACAAGTTAATGGGAAGAAAAATGAACATTCTGTAATTCGTAATTTCAGCAAACAACTATGGTTCACGTGCACTTTGAAGAAGAAAAACAAAGCTTATTTTGCTTTTTTGTTTATTATTGGTGGTGAGGGGTTGTGGACGACAGTGGGCTGTAAGGATCTGAACATTTGAGGGAAATGATAAAGAAACACGAAGAAACGCTCGAAGCAACACGAAGAAGTTGCATTTAGAAAACGCTTGTAAATTTAAAACTTTTCGAACCTTGAACATTGTTGTACAGATTGATTCAGCGGTCAAAATTTCAATCTAGAAACATAATGAACAAGTCGCAAAAAATAAACTATTTTAGGTAGAGAGATTGAGTGCTTAAAATTCTGTGGTACTCATGAACCACAGCATTGAGAGAGCATGATGAATCTGAAGATTCAAAAAACCGTGCAAGTTTTTAGACTTATCGTTATTCGGCAATCTAGATAGTGTGTTAAATGAACATTTAAAAAATTTTCTGTTTATAAATATAACTCATACGACGTAGAACGAGCTGCTAGATTCTATGTATGATGTGTATTTGGACGAAGTGAAGAGAGACATAGATGTAGCAGATTTTGTTTCTCTGCAGGCCGATTAAACAACTGACATAACACGACCAAGTCAATTTGTCTTAATTTTACGGCATGTTTCCCTTTAGAACTCTAAGCATTCAGAAAGATAAGCTACGGCATTAGAATTTTTACAAAAATCATTTGTTTCCATTGACATACCAATATTTGATTAAACATCTTAATAAAAATTCCTACTTCTGTTTTTGTAGAAAACAGATTATTATTAACAGATATAGATTTAAAGGTTTAATTAATTAATTGATAATTAATATTAATTAGATAATTGATTAAATGACAATTATTTAATTAAAAAAGATTGATTATGAGATGAAATTCGTGGTTTTGCGCCTGGCCCCACCAAGAAAAAATATCACGAACCGCCACTGACTTCAATACAAGAAATAGTTGGTTTTTTTTTTTTCAGATTTCTTCGCGGTTTTTAAATTCTGTTGGAGCTAATTACTCTGCATTTTTAACTTCACACTTTTCTTTAAAATGCATCAATTTTCTTATTTACTTAATTTACAGGAATGAAAATATGACATGTATACTATATATAGACGTAAATGTGCTCGTCTTTAATGTCCTAACTGTAACCGTCGTATGCTCCTGCCTGCCTCCCACAATGATTTTCACAAACACACTGCATCGGTCGCATGCATTATTATTGCTTTCACATCTGCCTTCCCTATCATTCAGTTGTAACGAAGGGATGCTCTAATCTTTTCCTTCTCTGCATTGTTGTTTTGCATCACTTTTGTCTTAACTCTGCTTATTCACGTTGATGTTCTTCTCTCACTTTTTCTTCCCTTCACTGTGCAGTTCATTTCATCATTTGAAGTCCTCGTTGATCTATACGCCATCCTCGAAACCACAGTAGTTCCATTGTCGTCTTCTCTGTCGAATCGCAGCCCGTCGTAACTGCAGCTCCTACAGTATGAGAGTGAAACGAATTTAGCTGCGACATCTTATGATAGAATGGAATATTCACTGTTCCAGAATTTGTATGATCACGAAATGAAATTGGCTTTGTAATATGCCTATATATCGCAAATGCGACGCAATAATCCCGTGGTCGATAATGTGGCTAAAAAAATAAATGTAAAGCATGACCTCTCTATTGACGCGAAATGGCAGACAAGAATAGTCCTCCCACGCGAATTGACCATTTTGACAATTTTCATGAAATAGGAAGAAGCTTGAAGAAAATTATTTTTATGGTCGTATTTTTCAACCGTTAGAAAAATTATATTAAATGTTTCAGTGCACATGAAAGAAAAATTGGTAAGAGTTCTCTCGAATCAGGCGATGCCATTTTCGCCATGTAGTTTTTCGACCATTTCTTCCACATAGCAAAAAGGCCTCGTTGTTTTATTGCTACCCTTGGTAGATTATTCTCTCTAATCGTAATATACTCTTTGGTTAAATATGATGGAAAGAAATAAAGTTCTATGGAAATCAGATTTTCATATTTTTGAATACGCACGCACGCATTTGGATGATTATTAAAAATCAATTTTTTGTTTCCACTGGTATTTTTCTACAATTTTCGATTGGTACTCCATTGTTTGAATTAATAAGTAATCAAACCACAAGAATTCAAAGTATTAATATTTATTAAAATATTAGTGCCCATTCTGAAATTTTCTTTGCGGTCAAAAGAGTGGTTAAATTGAATAAAATGAAATTAGCAAAGGTTGAAGTATCTAAATTTTGTTTCCAACAACTAATATGCTTATTTTTTATGAAGAATACTTCAAAATGAGTATAATGTTGTAATATATATATATATATATATATATATATATATATATATATATAAACTTTGAATTGTCATGGTTTGAATATTTAATTCATGTCATTTAATTATTTTTCGAAATATAAGAAAACACCGAAATATGTAAGATACAATAGCAAACTGTTGCCATGAATAACAAAAACCCGGGGTCTTGCATTCCACGTGCAGAAGAAGTGACTCTGGATAACCCTGACTTCCCTTGAAATGCTATATCTGTATTTAATTTCTCACAAGAGCGCGAAAGGTAAGGAGAAAACAGTGAGAATACTTCTTATGGCATTCGTAGAAATGACCGTGGGAGTGGGAGATACGATTTGTACTCAAGAAAAGGAACGTCTTTTGTGCTGTTCCGTGCAAACTGGAAATCTTGACACCTTTCCCACGTGATGTGGTTTAACTACTCCATTATTGTAATTACTGTCATTGGTAATTTTAATTAATGTCCCAGAGTGATAACACAATAGGAAAATGAGTGGGTAGATGTTACAGAGTAAATTTTGTACTTCGTGGATATACAGCTTAGAGTGTGAAGGAACCATTTAGTTATTTTTTAAAAATAGAAATGAAGGTCCTACTACAATACGTATGTTACGGTATTTTATTAAGCTTATGTGAAAGTTTCTTGAAAATATTGCGGTTTATTTCGTATTACAGTCAACATAAAATTTCTAAACAAGGAAAAATAAAATGGGTGGTAGAAAGAAGATAAATCGAGTAGACCTCAGTGAAAGAAAAAACATTAAAATATATCATTCGCATTTTTTCAAGATTTCATAAATTATTATTCTACCATTTTGAAATAATTTACCAATACATTATCATTTTGGTTAACTGCAGCTCGATCAGGGAACATCCATGTTCCTTTATGTACTGATTTATCATGAACGATTATTATTTTGGTTTGTTTTAGAATCCATATATGATAGAATGACTATGAACAAATTATTGTTAGAATCATTTGTTTTAGAACCCGTGTCGCCGATTGATTCGAGAAACTATCTTCACTAGCAAAATCGGACAGAAGAGAGTGTAAATGAAAATAACGTTTCTAATACTCGATTATAATTTAAGAATCTTAAAGTATTCGTGGTGGATTTTGTCCTCACTTTACATTCTTACGGTTATCGTGGAGAAATCGACCATTTGTTTCTAACCAATAATCCTTATTCTTATTGTGCAATATTATTATTATTATTATTATTATTATTATTATTATTATTATTATTATTATTATTTGCGTATCGTTCATTACTGACCACGCTATACGTTCTCTTTCGAGGCCAAGTCCTATTTTATCCTGAGATTACATGTGTCATTGTGGGGATCAGCTTTTCGACGGTATCCCTTGGTAAGACAAGGTTGCTACGCCTTGAATTATGAATTATGAGGTGATAGTATGATGATGAGGGGTGACGGGACAATCGCAAATAAGACCACGCCTTCGCAGGACTCGAACCTGCGGCCTCCTCAGAGGAATGACGGCGACGAATGAAGTCCTCTCCCACGATCTTTCATTTTCACAAGTTAACGAAAACCAATATATGTTAGTTTTGTTCCGCGCCATTACTTTTCTTTCCTTCTTTTTGTCTTGAATATATCTACAGTATTTCTATTGTAACACCCCCCCCCGTACACACGACCACTCATCGGTGTCGGCGGTGTTAACCTCTCTCAGGGCGTGACCCGACTCACCTGTGGATTCCCCGTCTGCTGCAGGTTGCCTCATGTGCTCGGCTGGAATCTATTTAGGACGCATGCGTGACTGGGCATATTCATGCACTACACAGTAAAACGCTCTTTCATGATTTCTGAGTTTAATTCAAAGCAAAAAAATTATCGGGTGAAGCCCCCTACAGTTCTTAATACTATCTTAACCTACTTATAACTAGCTTAACTTAACAGTCCAACCCTTCCGGGTCATCGCACGGGCGCTCCGCCCCTCCGGGCGTCGGCATCGGCCCGGGTGTCGGGCGGCAGGGCAGCGGCGCTTCCCCCCGTTTCCTGGGACCGGGTCGGGCAGCTGGTGGCCGCGGCGGCGGTGTAGCGGCACGCGGCAGGCGTTGGCTGCGGCGAATTCACTGGTGAAGTCCGTTTTTCGATCCGACATCTTAGTTTTCGAGAAAATGGCCAAAAAACATGATCGTAAGTTGTGATCTCAAATCAAGGCCCTTTTGGCGCTACGACGCCTTTGTTTCCGGATAAACGCAAAAAACGGAAAAAATTTCGATTTTCGAATTTGACCCCAATGTTATGCGTTCTAGCGCGGAATTTTATGGCGAATTCACTGGTGAAGTCCGTTTTTCGATCCGACTCTTAGTTTTCGAGAAAATGGCCAAAAACATGATCGTAAGTTGTGATCTCAAATCAAGGCCCTTTTTGGCGCTACGACGCTTTGTTTCCGAGATAAACGCAAAAAAACGGAAAAAAAAGTTTCGATTTTCGAATTTGACCCCAAGTGTAATGCGTCCTAGGGCGGAATTTTATGGCGAATTCAGTGGTGAAGTCCGTTTTTTCGATCCGACTCCTTAGTTTTCGAGAAAATGGCCAAAAACATGATCGTAAGTTGTGATGTCAAATCAAGGCCCTTTTGGCGCTACGACGCTTGTTTCCGAGATAAACGCAAAAAACGGAAAAAATTTTCGATTTTCGAATATGACCCCAATGTTATGCGTCCTAGCGCGGAATTTTATGGCGAATTCAGTGGTGAAGTCCGTTCTTCGATCCGACTCTTAGTTTTCCGAGAAAATAGGCCAAAAACATGATCGTAAGTTGTGATCTCAAATCAAGGCCCTTTTGGCGCTACGACGCTTTGTTTCCGAGATAAACGCAAAAAACGGAAAAAATTTTCGATTTTCGAATATGACCCCAATGTTATGCGTCCTAGCGCGGATTTTTATGGCGAATTCAGTGGTGAAGTCCGTTTTTTCGATTCCGACTCTTAGTTTTCGAGAAATTGGCCAAAAACATGATCGTAAGTTGTGATCTCAAATCAAGGCCCTTTTGGCGCTACGACGCTTTGTTTTCCGAGATAAACGCAAAAAACGGAAAAAATTTTCGATTTTCGAATATGACCCCAATGTTATGCGTCCTAGCGCGGAATTTTATGGCGATTTCAGTGGTGAAGTCCGTTTTTCGATCCGACTCTTAGTTTTCGAGAAATGACCAAAAACATGATCGTAACTGGTGATCTCAAATCAAGGCCCTTTTGGCGCCTACGACGCTTTGTTTCCGAGAT